>CM076584.1:463829537-464058398 GCA_034641835.2 Pinus albicaulis | reverse complement strand
TAATATCCCGTTTCGGGGATATCTCTAAAACACGAGCAAACTCCAACCAGAGATGGACTGAGAGGGCGTTTACCAGATATTTCACCTTTGTGAAGAGGGTGAGATTTGGAGGCTACCTGGCCCTTTCCAGACTCTGTCTAAGAGTATGAGATAAACACACCAAGTGCTATAGAACTAGAATGCCCGAAAATACATAAAGATAACAGTAAAGCAGACATACAATAGCATAGATAGAATGTACGACAAATCATCCAGAAATATAGAGAGAGAATGCTAAGCCATTTTATTATACTGAGAAATATAATGAAGTACAATACGTGATCAGAGTGATGGCACCTATACTTTCTCAAGGCGAGTGAAGAAATACTCTCAAAATATCCAAGAAATGGCTGCTCTCTGAACTACATCCCAGCTGCTGGAAAACTGTCGTGTAACTGCTACTGCTGAAATGAACTGATGACTTGGGGCTGATCCCCTCGCTGGAATGAGCTGAAAATCTGGAATCCACCTCTACTCATCCACCACAGCAAAACCCAAAAATCATATCTGAAATGGCTGACCCCCAAAAATCACCCCCCTTGGGGAATTACGCTGTCCTCCAAGGCTCTGCGTAGAGGCTGAATAGGAACCACTGAAATGCAGCCTCAAACTCCACCAAAATCCTCCCAAAGGCAAAGGCTGATCCTTTACTCAATCTCCAAGCTCAAAACCCTTGCAAGAAACTCAATCTGGAGCTCCCCTAGAATGGATTGCGTCCTCCCTCTCAAGATTGCGTAGTCTCTGAATGCCCAGCTCCACAAGAAAACCCAAACATCAATCCTCTCACAAAATGTTGAAGAAACTACCTTGCTCGAGCAGGCATTCAAAGTCCCCTGGGGCTAAGGGCGAGATCTCCGATCAGAGACACTCAACGCACTAAACAGTGCTGCAGATAGGCTAAACAGCCAGCGTGCTCAGGAAGTCGAAACGACCAGCTCAATATCATCAACAACGAATGATCCAAATGAGGAGGCTCCCCCCTCTATAGAGTGTGAGCCCCTCTCAACCCTAAGGCTCACCTCCTCCAACGTTGCCACGTGCTCCCTCTTGCCCTGCGTAGTCCCTCCATGTGTCTACGTGGGCCCCCTCTCTGCGTGGTCTCTTGGCCCCCTTGTCTCACTTAAGTTACAACGTTGTGCTACTAGGGAGTGAACTTTTATTTCTAAAGTGAGTTGTGTCTTCTTTACTCACCTTTTTATTTATGAATAAACTATAGACGGAAAAATGGAGCAAAATCTAATATTCCAATTAGCCATAGATAATTAGGAATATTACAGTCTCCCCCGGAAAAATGTTGCTTGTCCTCAAGCAACTGAAGTGATGGATGCTGCAAAATTTTCTCACTCTCCAAAGTGGCATCCTCATCCGGCAAATTCTTCCACCTCACCAAGAACTCCCGGATTGTCCTGCTCCGTAGCTGCCTCTCCTGGGTATCAATAATAGCCTCTCGCTGCAACACCAAATTCCCCTCATCATCCGTGGGTGGTAGCTCATCTATCACTGTCACCTGCTGCCCCAGCGCCTTCTTCAGGCATGATACATGAAAAATGTTATGAATCTTGCTGCCTTGGGGCAGCGCCAACTCATATGCAACCTGTCCAATCCTGCGTATCACCCTATATGGCCCGTAAAAGCGAGGCTTGAGCTTTTCAGCTCCCTTCTGCTTCAGTGACGACTGTCAATATGGCTGTAATCGTAGGTAGACCAAGTCCCCTACCTCAAACTGTCTCTCCACCTGACCCCTGTCAGCATACAGCTTCTGCTGGTTTTGCGTTGTAGCCATATTGTCCTTGAGAGCTCGGAGAATATCCTGACTCTCTTGGATCCCAATCTTGGCTCTTGGAGCCTTACTAGCACCAAACATCACATCAAAAAAAGATAAAGAATGATCCCCATACAAAGCATAGAATGGTGACATACCAATGGACATGTGATGTGTAGTGTTGTAGCAGTACTCCCCCAGATGCAACCACTTTAGCCATGCTTGCTGTTGTCCACTGACATAGTTATGCAAGTAGCCCTCCAGCCACTTGTTAACTATCTCCGTCTGTCCATCCGTCTATGGGTGATAACTGGTACTAGGTGTCAACTCTGTCCCCACCAACTGGAAAAGCTCCTGCCAAAATCCACCCATAAAGCGATTGTCCTTGTCACTGATGATGGTCTTAGGAAGACCATGTAGCCTGAAAACCTCTATGAAGAACAGCTTGGCCACCTGTGTTGTTGTATAGTGCGCGGATATGGCGAAAAAATGTGCATACTTTGTCAGTCGATCAACGACGACAAAGATACAATACTTGCCCTGCACCATGGGCAACCCTGTGATGAAGTCCATCGAAATACTCTCCCATTTCCCCTCCAGAATGGGAAGAGGCTGCAATAATCCTGCGGGATGGCTCATCTCCCCCTTGTTCCTCTGGAAAACATCACACTCTATGATGTGCTGGAGTACGTCCTCCTTGAGGCCCTTCCATGAGAACCTCTCTCTAATAGCCCTGTAGGTTTTGGTAAACCCCTGATGGCTGGCCAATGGTGAATCATGTGATGCCTGTAGTATCTTCTTCTTGAGTTGAGATCCCTCAGTCAAGAAGATCCGGTCCCTGTAGTATATGATCTCATCGACCACCCTGTACCTGTCATCCGCCACCTATCCATCCAGAACCTCACATGAAAATATGTCCTTGGAGTACTCTACTAAAATTCGAGCCCTCCAATCTGTATCCAAGCTCGTAAGAGACAATGCGGCTGGTCTACATGAAAGGGCATCTGCTACCACGTTGTTCTTACCCTTGACATACTCAATGTCAAAGTCATATGCCTGGATCTTACTAATCCACTTCTGTTGCCTCTCTTGTAGCTGCTTCTGCTCCAAAAAGAACTTGAGGCTGTTGTGATCAGTCCTCACCCTGAACCTGTTACCCACTAAATACTGCCGGAATTTGGCCAATGCATGCATAATGGCCAACATCTCCTTGTCGTATATAGAATACAACCTCTCATGTGGAAGGAGCTTCTGGCTCTCAAAGGCTATAGGGTGTCCTCCCTGCATCAATACTGCGCCGATCCCCTCTCACGACGCATCACACTCCAAAAAAAATGGCTGCATAAAATCCGGCAATGCAAGCACTGGGCAGCTGCTCATCACCTCCTTGAACCTGTCAAAGGCTCGCTGCGCTGTATCTGACCAACTGAATGCCCCCTTCTTCATCAAATATGTAAGGGGTGCAGCAAGCTGTGAGAAACTCCTGACAAACTTCCTGTAATAAGTATAAATGCCAATGAATCCCCGAAGTTCTGTCACGTTCCTTGGCTCCGGCCAATCTCTGATGGCCCTAATCTTCTCCTCGTGGACTCTCACTCCGTCCACCCCTATGATATGTCCCAAGTACAACATCTCCGACAACCCAAACTCACACTTGGAGAGCTTGGCATGGAACTACTACTCCTCCAAAATGCGCAACACTACCTCAATGTGCTGGAGATGCTCCTCCCAAGTCCTGCTTTAAATGAGGATACCATCAAAGAACATCAACACAAACTTCCTCAAGTGACTGTGGAAGATGTGATTCATGCAAGACTGGAATGTCACTGGTGCGTTGGTTAGCCCGAAGGGCATCACCAAAAACTCAAAGTGCCCATAGTGACACCTGAAGGTGGTCTTGGGAATGTCCTGTTCCCTCACGTGAATCTGATGGTACCCTGATCTCAAATAAATCTTTGAGAAGAACCGCACTCCTCTCAACTCATCCATCAACTCATGATCCACAGGCACCAAGTACTTGTTCTTGAGGACCTTCTTGTTTCAAGGCCACACGTAGTCAATACACACATCCTCAAAGTGTCGTCCTTCTTCTTCACCAACACCACGGAAGAAGCAAAAGGACTCATGCTCGATCAGTTCATGCCCAAAGAGCCAACAACTCACTGGATGGCAAAACTCAATCTCATCAGACCAAACACAGGAAGCCTATAGAGGTAATAATCTTACACAATATGTCTGCTCAGCTCAATGGTGTGCTCAAACCCACAGGTCAGAATTAAAACATCCGTAGAATATCCCCAAACAACGTAGCATGCATGTCAAGGATGAATTGTATCTGGAGGTGCATCACACGCCTATAGTCCACCTCTGATGCACACAACTCCACTGCCCACTCTACGTCTCCCTTACGGAAGACTGCCTCCATCCGATGAGCCGAAACAGTCTGAGGCGGATATGTGTGCTGTCCCCGTATCTTCTCATGCCTCCCTGTCTTCTCATCATCCCACTCCATCTCTAGGGCCTTCCAATATGTAGTGACCTTCCCTAGAGTGATAAGCCACTGGACACCCAGTACCATGTTGGTATCCAGAATATTGACCATGAAAAAGTGATCAGTCAGTGTGTAGGTGCCCATCGTCACTGATAACTCTGGAACATAACGAGCACACATCATGGTCTGATCTCCTGGGACCAAAACTGAAAATCCATTGAAGCTCTCAGTCTGAATACCTCTCCGCTCAACCATCTGCGCATTGATGAAGTTGTGGGTTGCCCCACTGTCAACCAAAACTGATACTTGCTGGCCACGTACTGTCTCTCGTACACGCAGCGTCAAATACTTGGGAACTCCTCGCAATGCTGCAAGGGCTCCTCCAATAGGTGCAAAAGTTGCACCACCTGCTGGTGGTGGTGGAGGTGGCAAAGGATCCTGCGCTGCATGATTGTCTCCTACCTCCACGTCATCCTCCTCATCCTCTTCCCCGCTGCTCTCGAAGAAGATCTCAATAAAATGCGCTATGCCAGCAGCACATCTATGTCCCGGTGCCCACGGCTCCTGGTAGGTAAAGCACAACCACTTCTTCCTCAGCTCCCTCCTGGCATCATCATCCAACTGTGCCTGTCCTGGATTCCCCTTTGGAGGCAGAATCCTCACGTCCTTCCCCTTGGGCTGGAAAGCCTGTCTCTGGGGGTAAGGTGTCTGGGTCCTGGGTAAGGCATCCTGTAAATCTCGGGTCCTTTTTAATAGCATCCTGGAGTGTGGCTGGTCTAGTAGATCTGACTAGACCTCGAAGTGGCTCTGCTAACCCCTCAACAAACATGTAGATCATCCGTGTCGCGAATAGATCTGGCACCATCACTGAGACCCGCAAGAAATCTGCAATGTATGTCTCTGGGGTCTTGGTCTGTTTGAGCCTCGTTAGCTCAACAAAATGCTGTTCCGGATCCCTCCAGTCAAATCTCTCTATCAACCTCTCGGTGAACTCGGAATATGTCACCACTTTAGAATGTTCGAGTGTAACCATCCCATGGAACCACCAGTCCTGGGCCTCACCATCCAAATGTAATGTCGCCACCTTGATGGCCTCCGTCTCCGACATCTGGTTAAGCTGGAAGTAGATGTCCAGCTTCTCCACCCAAGACTTCGCTGAACTGTTTGATGAACCATCAAATGTAGGCAAGTGGAATCTGCTAGCTGTGCGGTGGGTATCTCCGTCATGATAATGTCGGTGCCCTCTATGATGGTCGCGGGGTCTACTGTCCCGCTGAAGCTGAACAAAATCTCTGAACGAGAGAGCATCCCTAAACTCCTGCCCACAGGCCTAATACTTTGAAAAATAATCACCCATATTCCCAGGCTCTGCCTCCTGCTAGGCTCCTGCCTCTGTGTCTGCTCCCAAGAAAGTGGGCATGGTAGAGCAGATAGGTGCATGTGAAGCCACCTGCTGAGTAGTATCACGCTGAGTAGAACCATGCTCCGGCAAATGGTGGGATGTACCCAACCCCTCACCTACCTGGAAAACCTGTGGGGTCTCACGCTGTCTAGCCTCCACAGCGGTGAATCTCTGACCCATCACCTCAATCTGTCTCGCTAGGTCCTGCACTGACTTGAGGAGTGCCTCCCCAAACTGTTTTGCCTCACTATCATCTACCATGGTCTCTCTCTGCTCTGAATCTAACACAGGATCCTCCTGCTTTGCGTCTATCACAGGCTCCTTTTGTTCTGTGTCCACCACCTGAACACAGTCTCCCTCTCCGTAGGTGTTCTCCAACCTACGCTCACGATCTCTGTACTTTCTGCCTCTATAACAAATGTAGGGCCTTTTCCCCGGTGTCATAGACAACTAGCTCCACAGACTGAGCCAGAACTATGCTCTGATACCACTGTAATATCCCGTTTCGGGGATATCTCTAAAACACAAGCAAACTCCAATCAGAGATGGACTGGGAGGGCGTTTACCAGATATTTCACCTCTGAGAAGAGGGTGAGATCTGGAGGCTACCTGGCCCTTTCCAGACTCTGTCTAAGAGTATGAGGTAAACACACCAAGTGGTATAGAACTAGAATACCCGAAAATACATAAAGATAACAGTAAAGCAAATACACAATAGCATAGATAGAATGTACGACAAATCATCCAGAAATATAGAGAGAATGCTAAGCCATTTTATTATACTGAAAAATATAATGAAGTACAATAGGTGATCAGAGTGATGGCACCTAGACTCGCTTAAGGAAAGTGAAGAAATACTCTCAGAATATCCAAGAAATGGTTGCTCTCTGAACTGCGTCCCAGCTACTGGAAAACTGTCGTGTAGTTGCTACTGCTGAAATGAACTTATGACTTGGGGCTGATCCCCTCGCTGGAATGAGCTGAAAATCTAGAATCCTCCTCTACTCATCAAATACAACAAAACCCAAAAATCATATCTGAAATGGCTGACCTCCGAAAATCACCCCCTTGGGGAATTACGTTGCCCTCCAAGGCTCTGCGCAGAGGCTGAATAGGAACCACTGAAATACAGCCTCAAACTCCACCAAAATCCTCCCAAAGGCAAAGGTTAATCCTCTGCTCAATCTCCAAGCTCAAAACCCCTGCAAGAAACTCAATCTAGAGCTCCTCTAGAATGGACTGCGTCTTCCCTCTCAAGACTGCGCAGTCTCTGAATGCCCAGCTCCACAAGAAAACCCAAACATCAATCCTCCCACAAAATGCCGAAGAAACTACCTTACTTGAGCAGGTACTCGAAGTCTCTCGAGGCTAAGGGTGAGATCTCCGATCGGAGACACTCAATGCACTAAACAGTGCTGCAGACAGGCTAAACAGCCAGCGTGCTCAAGAAGTCGAAACGACCAGCTCAATATCATCAACAACGAATGAACAAAATGAGGAGGCTCTCCCCTCTATATAGCGTTAGCCCCTCTCAACCCTAAGGCTCACCTCCTCCAACGTTGCCACGTGCTCCCTCTTGGCCTGCGCAGTCCCTCCATGTGTCTACGTGGTCTCTTGGCCCCCTTGGCTCACTTAAGTTACAACGTTGTGCTACTAGGGAGTGAACTTTTATTTCTTAAGTGAGTTATGTCTTCTTTACTCACCTTTTATTTATGAATAAACTATAGACGGCAAAATTGAGCAAAATCGAATATTCCAATTAGCCATAGCTAATTAGGAATATTACAAATGGTAAATTACCCACCATATTTTATCTGGCCGTTGGAAGTCACTTCTCATCATCCCATCTTGTAGATCTTCTTGTTCTGATTCCAACGAGCTATTACATTAAGGTTTTCCATCACTCTTTCTTCCACGAATGCCACATCCATCTAATTAATTAAGTTATGCTCAATAATAACCTCATTTTACGAGATTTATCAAAAAGCAATGGAACCAAAAACAAGCTTTGCAAAACTGTTCTTGATGATGAATATGCCAAGCGAATGTCATCAAATTCCATAAAAAAATCTCAAAACCTCTCCAGGACCCCTGATGATGTAATCATGTTCCTATGACCTCACTATCACATACCCTGAAAATCCATCATGGCTATACTATAGAGGAAACTGAAAATGGGGACATTACGACATCACATTACCTCTCCTCAGTGTCTATATGAGTTAACATTGTTCCTAATTTCTCATGGTGGGAAAGTGAAATAAGGGAAAATAAGGCATAAGTTTATAATATATAGATGTCGCTTTAGTGTATTATGGATGCCATCGCTATCTTACTTTATGTACAAGTGTGCGTGTTTTCATATATTCTACAGCTATTTTGGCATTTTGAATGTTTTTTTATAGTGTAAATGCAATATATATTTAGCGCTTAGAGATGCTTCTCTTCCAAGGATTTTTGGAAAATAACGCTTCTAATGTTTTTCTTCTAAAAAAAACACTTTCACTTTAATCCTAACTTTGTCTCTGCTTTAATGAAACATTGGAACAAACTAACATTTAATAAATGAGTGATGGGAACATTGATTTATTTTGCATACAAATCATGGAATTAAATGGAAGGATGAAAGGGACATATTTTTTCTTACAATATTAATTGTGGTTTGTTGAATGGGAGTAACCCAGGTTAAAAACTAAAATGAGTTTACAATATAGAGGAAAATGATTGAAAGTTGGTTATGGTTCCTCCAATCTCGCACTCTTCCTGCCATGCCCTTTGAAATTTAGCCCAAATTTGAAAGGTGCTAATTGGAAGGTACCTCCAAAATGTAGAAACAATTAACTCTCCACCATTTTAGTCATATAATATACTAAAATTGAACACATTTAAGTTTTGTAGTAGTTTCAAGTTTCAACTCCTCCAAATGGAAAATACAAACCAAGAAAGATTCAAAACCAAAGCTCCAGTGCACAATAGTAAGACAATAAGTCACAGTGGCACTCAACAAGGTTTATTACTATCACAATAACACCCGACAAAGTCCAATGTCCACTATCCATTGTGGAAATTATATACAATATGCATGTACATATCCGGACTCTCTTGATCTAACAATATTTATCTTCTTGCTAAATACAAAATCCTTCCACTATAATTCTTGCGGAAATTTAATCAACAATTGCAAAACACATGAAGCAATAAAAACACACATAACACTGTTGTTTAATGGGAAAGCCTGAAGTTGAAAACCCCAAATATCTATTATGTAGCATGGAGATCATATGAAAATCTCATACAAAGCATACAAAGCTTATCACAAGCTCTCAGTACAGTACAATCTTCATACACTAATCAGACCCAATCTTGCAAATCCATGCACCGATCTTTGCCACCTACTAGCCTACCTCCACTGCGCAATCCAAGCTGATTAAAAAGACCAATTCAATGTAATCCCACTCTCATTGACTGCGTGATTATCATTGGCAACTCCAATGTATATGTAGATGTAATTCATGCATCACTAATAGTCACAACATATAGTCTATCTTTCCCTCTCACCTATCTCTCCCCTGGTCTCCACTGAAACTGCCATGCACTGTAGTTAACTGATGTATTCTTCAGTTGATTAATGTGGTTATTAGTTGTGAATTAATTAAATAATTAATTCACTTAACTCTCACTAGTGTATCTTTCAGTTAGACTAGATACAGCTAGCTCAACTGAGTTTAACTCACTTAACTGAGTTAAACTAAATAACAAATCCATAAACTACTCTTCCAACTCTCTCATAACTTTGCCACTTTAGTTCTAACTAAGTCCTACATGAATTAGCCACCAATAAACCCTAGGAATTGCGTAATTCATCACAATCAGTGATATTACTTACATGGTAGCCCAGGCCCGAAGTGTTCAAGAGGATAAGTTGTTGTTTACTGTCGGATTATTATTAAGAGCTAATAATAATCGACATGCATCTATTTTTAGATTGACGATCTATAAATAGACTTCGCCCAATATTCTAAAAATAGAATTTCATCTATTTTTCACATTTGATCAACCATCTACAAATAGCATCCTGCAACTTATAGAATATGCTCACCATGTCTAAAAATAGACATACCAAGTAAAATAGCTTTGTGTGGGCCCCCACCTAGCATTTAGGTGATTATTTTCCAACTAGGATCAAGAAAGATGTTTCAGGATGCCTCCTTCATTGTTTCTTGTTGCAATCTTCAACACTCCCTCTCAACAAGAAAGGATTGTCTTTGCATGCGACATGCAACTCCATGCATTCGCCCTGCAACCTTCACAAGCGCCATGCAACTCCATGCATCTGCTCTGCAACTCCTCTGAAACTGAATAGGCTCCAAACAACTCAATCAGTCTAATGCATCTATCATCAAAGTCTTCGACTTCTGCTGGTACCAACTGCACATGTCTTCAGGAACCACTGCGTTGTTGAACTCTGCACCCATGCACTCTGCACTTGCTGTCAACTCTGAACCGCGCTCCAGTATCCGACACTGTCACTTTGATCTACTTGCATCAATCCAACTTATCATGCTACTTCTGCTCTATGGGCACCTCGTAGCTAGGTTCAATTCATGAGATCCACACCATCTCAATGAATCCTGCCCAGAAATCTCCTCTTGGGATTACCATGCATGTCGCCCCACCTCTCACCTGGTGGTATAGCTACATGCACTCCCTCTGCCCATCTGACACGAAATTTCTTTGCATGAGTGGTTGCTCCCACTCCATGATCCTCATCTTTTGGTTGCTCCACATCCAGAGGTTCACTCTTACCTGCATGCAAATCCTGCTCCCTCTCAAGCTTCAATTGCATGGCTTTCTCACACTTCCCAACAGTAGGAAGCTCCGTAGAAATCCCATCTACATCAAATCTATAAAGATTCTTTTGCATCTCCAGTTGTGGCTGCTCCACAACCTTCTGAGACTGCTTCTCACGCTGCATGTTGAGAGGCTCCCTCTCAACCACCAAGTCACTAACCTCTGCTTTGCTCCTCAAAGCTTTGCATGCATCTTGTACCTCAGTGCATGTAGATTCTTGGCTCGCGCACATTGCAATTGTCTCGCCGTCGCAAAATTTTCTAACAAAAGAGCTAATTTTAAATCGACAATATCTCCCTCATCCGAGCTCCGATTTGACCGATTTTTTTTTCAATTTGGGTATTTTTTCACAAGGAATCCAAATATTTTATTTGTTTCTGAAAATATTTAACCAAAAAATTCAGATATTCTCTGCAAGCTCGCGCACCCAAAAATTCCTGCTCTCATTCCATGTAGAAAATCTATAACACAGCTCTGATACCATGTAAAAATTATATACAATATGCATGTACATATCCGGACTCTCCTGATCTAGCAATATTTATCTTCTTGCTAAATATAGAATCCTTCCACTATAATTCTTGTGGAAATTTAATCAACAATTGCAAAACACATGAAGCAATAAACAAAAATATTCAATCGCACATAACACAGTTTTTAACCGGGAAAGCCTGAAGCTGAAAACCCCAACTATATATTATGTAACATGGAGATCATATGACAATCTCATACAAGCATACAAAGCTTATCACAAGCCCTCAAATCTCACAGCATAATTGTCACATATTTCAGCACTTAATCAAGTCCTCAAACTGCAACCATGCACCGATTCCGCCACCAAGCAATGTCATCGCGCAACTAAGCAAATTACAAAGCATCTCAATTCAATGTAATCCTAATTTCATTGATCACAAGTATTATCATTGGCAACTCCACAGTATAGACAATTCATAATGTTTTATAGTCACAATGGATAGTCCATCTTGCCCTTTCATCTATCTCTCCACTAGGTCTCCACTAAAACTGCCATGCACTGTAGTTAACTATTGTATTGTTCAGTTGATTAATGAGTTATTATTTGTGAATTAATTAACTAATTAATTCACTCCATTCTCACTAGTGTATCATTCAGTTAGACTAGATACAACTAGCTCAACTGAGTCTAACTAAGTTAAACTAAATACAACTCCATAACTACTTCTTCCAACTGTGTCATAACTCTGCCACTTGAGTTCTAACTGAGTCTTCCATGCATTAGCTCCAGTAAACCCTTAGGAATTGCGTAATTCCTTCTGTCAGCTGATGTGCCACATCTATGCACTGAACTGAAGTACTCCAAGAGAATAAGTTGTTGTTTAGTGTCTGATTATTATTAAGAGCTAATAATAATTGACATGCATCTATTTTTAGATCAGCGATCTATAACTAGACTTCACCCAATATTCTAAAAATAGAATTTCATATATTTTTCACAATTGACCAACCATCTACAAATAGCCTCCTGCTACATATAGAATATGCTTACCATGTCTAAAAATAGACATACACATAAAAATAGGCTGTGTGGGCCCCACCTAGTTTAGGTGATTATTTTCCAACTAGGATCAAGGATGATGTTTCAGGATGCCTCCTTCACTATTTCTTGTTGCAAACTTCAACATCCATAGCCTAGTAGTGCCCAATGTCCACCTTCCACTATCCACAAACACCCAATAAGGTCAATTACTATGCTATCCATTGTCTAGTAGCACCTGGCAAGGTTGAAAAGATTCTCTTAGCATCACATAGTTTCTTGTCAGTGTCTATATGAGTTGACTCCTTCTAAGTTATCATGGTGGGAAAGTGAAATAAAGGAAAATAGGCATAAATTTATAATACATAAATGTCTTTTTAATGTACTAAGGATGCCATATCTATCTTGATTTATGTACAAATGTGTATGTTTTCATATATTCTGCAACTAATTTGGCATTCTAGATGTCTTTTTTGAATATAAATGCCTTTTGGGATGCTTCGCTTCTGAGGATTTTTGGAAAACGATGCTTCAGATGCTTTGCTTCTAAAAAATGCACTCATTTCATCCCCGCTTTGTTCAACATTTGGACAAACTAACATTTAATGTGTGATGGGAACATTGATTTATTTTGCATACAAATCATGGAATTGAAAGGAAGGATGAAACAATTAGATTTTTTCTTATAATATTAATTGTGGTTTGTTGTACGGGAGTAACCCAGGTTAAAACTTGAATTTATAAAATAGAGGAAAAGAATTGAACCTTGGTTATGCAGAGCCATAGAGTAATGATGGAAGGGACATTCATTTTTTTTAATATTAATTGTGATTTGATGCATGGGAGTAACCCAAATTAAAACCTCATATGAGTTGTTTGGAGCTTAGAGAAAAAGAACCCGACGTTGGAGCTCAAAGGACAAGAACTCAATGTTCGGTGTGCAAAGCCTTAGAGTTATACCATATGCAGAGCCATGAAAATATAAAGAAATGAATGTGGCCCTCTAGGAGGAAAAATGATGTATGCGACTTGGGCAAGAGAAAACGCAGATCTATAGGTGCTTATCCTTGGGTTTTTTAATTTCTTAATAATTTAACAAACTTAAATGAATTCAATGTCAAAATTTGACGAATTATTTCCAAATAAGTTTGAGTTCCCATTTTTTTTTGGAATTCTTCTTTAAATTTTCCGTAATCAAATGAGTTTATTCAATTTGTGTTAACATTCAATGAATTTTGAAATTTTTGCTTCATGTTTGTTGAATTCGGTCATTTTGTAGAAAGTCCCTTCCCTTCCTAAAACTTATGATTTCTTGTTAACCAAATTAGGGTTGTTGTAGAGCAAATCACTTTGGCTGTCTATATCCCCTAATCCTTTATTAAAACTTCCCTCTAAAGTTGCATGTATGACCTCTATAACCCAAAAAAATAAGCAATTAGTCATTCCCCTTGCATCCACCACCCATATAACCCCATATATATGTTGAGTTTTCTTGTGTGACGGGGTAGCATCAGATCTGCTCTAGCTCCCAAACTTTGTGGAGGGACTAGAGTACATGAGATCTCCAAGACCCAAAAAGGGATTTGGGAAATTTCATCCGGTTTGGGAGATAATTAAATAATTAATAATTTTAATTATGGATCCTAAGTTTAACTTAGGAAAATTAAATTATTAAAGGTAATTAATTAAAACATGTGATGAAATTGTCTTAAGTCACACAAATCAAGCTTTCTTTTAATTTTAGCCATTGATTCAAGATCTGATCATGGTCGTTGGTTTCCCAATGAGAAAAGTATAAAGGAAAGGCTTAGGGTCATTTGGAGGAGACACACAAAGGCAGAGCACTGAAGCTAAGCTCGAATTCTAGGGCGTGGTTTGCTAAGAATTTCCAGAAGTGTTTCAGCTGCAGAGAGGGGTAGTTTAGGCAAAGGGGATAGTCTGATCCCAATGCCTAGAATTAGCAAGAGGCAGAGAGCAGCTTCTAGAGGTAGTGCAAAGAAGCAGAGGCAGCAATAGCAGAGAGGGCAACAACTGCGCAGCGCAGCTTCAGCTTCAGTTATGAAGGTGCTATGGAGTCCCTTCTAGGGCAGCACTGGTCAGTCGGGGACCCATTTGGATTATGTAGAGACCCTCAGGGGTAGCGTAGGGTCTGTGTCACCCATTCTAGGGTTACGCAACCCTCTCCAGGCTAGCGCAGAGGCACACAGAGGTTGACGCAGGGGCTTCAGGGGCAGTGCTGGGGTTTCTAGGGCCAAGATCTGGCTGAGTCTTGTAAATCTCGTTTGAGGGTGTGGATCAGTCAACGTTTTGGCTTCAGAACAACAGGTTAGCTGTAGATCTATATTTTTCTCTGTCGGGTTTACCGATGTGGTACCTAGATTTGTTGTATTCAGGAAACTACTTAATAATACAAACCCTCCAGTAGCCAGAAGACCGGTTTTCCCGCATTGGGTTTTTCCGGGGACTATTGTCCAGAAAATCTTATGTCACTTTGTCTATTTGTGCATATACTTTTCTAGATCTGAATCCGTGAAAGTCTGTTATGTGTTTGCTTCGATGCTAATCTGAATTTTCAGCATTAATAACTTATTTAAGTAGGAGAAGCATAACGAGATATAACAGTATATTTCTACATAAAGTAACTTTCAGAAATTTCACATGGTATCAGAGCGATTGTAGATCTAGTAGGGTCACCAGCAGAAGACTGAAGAATCTTGCTGCAGAAAGCAGCAGAGAAAGAAATAGCAACAGTAGAAAGCCAAATCTGAAGGGACAACGCAGTTTCAGTGGGAGCTGAGCCACGTAGAGGTTAGGGTGACGCAGTCCTACGCTGTCTCCACGAAGGCCCACGTACTTACTGTGCAGAGGTAGCACAGTGGCAGCGTTGGGACTGTCTGCTCACACAAAGGCCAGCTAGGGTGACACAGATCTGAAGTTGTCTGATTCAGAAGTGCCGGAAGCAGAGTTGCAGAACTTCAGAAGGTGCTGGTGGGGTTAAATTTCTGACGCTTCAGAATTTAGCCTAAGCACTAGAGACAAAGAGCGGGAGGAGATCAACTTTTCAGAGGGTTTCTAGCCAAAGGAACCTGCAGATCGGTCAGTGGATCGAAGAGAGCTGAATCGTTTGACTTGGAAGATTTCCAAGAGAGGAAATTAGTTGTCAGAGGGAGCAGAGGGTGCATGTTTCGCCAAGGACCCTAGATCCAAATCTCTAGTATAGAGAGGAGGAGTTCCGGCATATTTTCTGAGCAAATGGCACCTCACGGACTATGTGATTAGGATAGGTTTGACAACCTGTCCAACTTTGCAGTCTGGAAGGCCAGAATCTTGGTAGTCATGGAGGCATACCATCTAAGAGACCATGCAAAACAGGTCCTGGCCACGCCAACCGATGCAGATCTCCTGAAGAAGCATGAGGAAGCTGCAGCACATGCCAAGCAACTCATAATGGATGGAGTTAAGGACCATGTTGTTCCACATATAACTGAGAAGGAAACAACTAATGAGATGTGGAAGGCCTTAACAGCCCTATATGAGGGAAAGTCTGTCCAAAGGAAGATGATTCTAGAGGCTCAGATGCGGTCATTCATGATGACCAAGGGGGAAGACATGGAACAATTTCTCTTTAGATTACAGATGATCAGAGATCAGTTGACTGCCACTGGAGCGAAGGTGGAGGACGATGTGATGGTAAAGATTGCTCTCAATGCGGTCACAGAAGAGTGGGAAACCTTTGTCCAAAGTGTCTTGGGTAGAGCGGACCTTCCCGACTGGGACAACTTTTGGGAAATTATGCGTTAAGAAGAACTCTGCAGATTCACCAAGAAGAAGTACAGCACGGGATCCAGTAAAGTGAAGAAGGAAGATGAAGATGATGCAGCCTTGGCATCAAAGAGGCAGCAAGGGAAGAAGAAGCGGGATCTGTCAAAGATCAAATGCTTCCAGTGTGGCGAACTAGGACATTTCGCCAACAATTGTCCTCAGAAGAAGAAGGACAAGGAAGCTTCTGCTTCCAAGGCTATTGTGGCGAACGATGGGTCAGAAGACGATGCAACCGTGAGCGCGCATGAACCAGGAAAGTGGGGCGACATGGATCTGTAGAGGAGCTACAGAGTGCTGGTGGGATCCTTGAGTAGCTCATCTCTTGGATCACATCCGAGCTACGGGAGCCTTAAGACAATAGCGGGACAAGTGGAGTATTTGGTGCAGAGAGTCATGAATGAAGAAAAGGTAGATCTAAAGGCTAGAAGGAGTAGCGCAATGCAGATGCAACAACAGTGTAGGGGCTGATGTGACTTCAGCAGCGCATAGCAAAGCTGCTTACGCAGAGCAAGGTTGCAGCAGTGTAGAGGCTTCAGGAGGACAGTGCAGCACAATAGCAGCGTGAGAGATTTCAGCACAAGGGGTTGATGTGACTTCAACAGTGCAGAGGGAGTCTGCTTACGCAGTGTAGAGCTGTAGTTGTGCATCATCCTCTAGATGATAGCACATATTAGCAATCGATGGAGCTTCAGTGATGAGGATGCAGCCCAACTGACTTGTCTATCAAAGATTGGGCAGGAGATTCAGTTGCTTCTCTCAGCAACTAAAGATGCAGTGCAGCGGATGGCAGCACAGAAGCAGCAGATTGAGAGGCAGCTGCAGTACAAATGTGGCAGTGGCGATGGCAACGTCATGGGCAGCAGTACAGAATAGCAACAACAACACAATGATGAAGGGAAGCAGGTCCAGCATAAGTGCAGAGACCCACACCAAAGATCAGTGCAGAGCTTCAGGGTGAAGCAAAGTTTGTACTAGAGCACATTCCTCGCTAAGAGGGAGTGTTGAGTTTTCTTGAGTGATGGGGTAGCATCGGATGTGATCTAGCTCCCAAAATTTGTGGAGGGACTAGAGTACATGAGATCTCCAAGACGCAAAAAAGGATTTGGGAAATTTCATCCGGTTTGGGAGATAATTAATTAATTAATAATTTTAATTATGGACCCTAAGTCTAACTTACGAAAATTAAATTATTAAAGGTAATTAATGAAAACATGTGATGAAATTGTCTTAAGTTACACGGATCAAGCTTTCTTTTAATCTTAGTCATTGATTCAATATCTGATCATGGCCATTGGTTTCCCAATGAGAAAAGTATAAAGAAAAGGCTTGGGGTCATTTGGAGGAGACACACAGAGGCAGAGCACTGAAGCTAAGCTGGAATTCTAAGGCGTGGTTTGCTAAGAATTTCCAGAAGTGTTTTAGCTGCAGAGAGGCGTAGTTTAGGCAAAGGGGATGGTCTGATCCCAGTGCCTAGAATCAGCAATAGGCAGAGAGCAGCTTCCAGAGGTAGCGCAGAGAAGCAGAGGCAGCAGTAGTAGAGAGGGCAGCAGTTGCGCAGCGCAGGGGCAGCTTCAGCTACGCAGGTGCTACGGAGTCCCTTCTAGGGCAACGCTGGTCAGCCGGGGACCCATCTCGGTTACACAGAGACCCTTAGGGGCAGCGTAGGGTCTGCATCACCCATTTTGGGGTTACACAGCCCTCTCCAGGCCAGCGCAGAGGCACGCAAAGGCTGACGCAAGGGATTTAGGGGCAGCGCTGGGGTTTCTAGGGCCAAGATCTGGCTGAGTCTTGTAAATCCTATTTGAGGGTGTGGATCAGTCAATGTTTTGGCTTCAGAACAACAAATTAGCTGTAGATCTATATTTTTCTCTGTTGAGTTTACCGGTGTGGTACCCAGATTTGTTGTATTCAGAAAACTACTTAATAATACAAACCATCCAGCAGCCAGAAGACCGATTTTCCCGCATTGGGTTTTTCCGGGGACTATTGTCCAGAAAATATTGTGTCACTTTGTCTATGTGTGCATGTACTTTTCTAGATGTGAATCCGTGAAAGTCTGTTATGTGTTTGCTCCGATGTTAATCTGAATTTTCAGCATTAATAACTTATTTAAGTAGGAGAGGCATAACCAGATCTAACAATAGATTTTTGTGTAAAATAACTTTCAGAAATTTCACAATATATATATATATATATATATATATATATATATATATATATATATATATTCCCTAAGTCACTAAACTCTCTCTTTCTTGCATTCCTTACTACATAAATTGAGCCTAGTAAACCATAGGGAAGCCCCCACTAAACTCTCTCTTTCTCACACTCCATACTACATAAATTGAACCTAGTAACCCATAGGTAAGGCCCCCTTGGTTAGGATTCCATTTTCCCTAGTCTAAAGTGGAGAAGAAAGTTGGTGAGGTGACAATGGCCAACCTCTTAACTTACACAAGTTTTCACCTAGGTACTCAAGACTTTTACACTTTGTGGGTGACAAATTTTGTGGTAAAACTGCCATATATTTTTGAGTGGTCTTGAATAGGAAAATTGAGTTCAAGTGAGAGTGTCCAAAATAAATATTTATGATGGCGTGATTCTTCATGAATGATCTGCAAATTTCATTGGCTTGTTAGACTCTTGTGCAATTCATATACAATGTTGGTCTTTGATCAAATTCTTTCTTCTTCACTTGGTAAAACAATCAACCCCTTTTGAAAGGTGTCAAAAAATCCTCTCCAACAAGTCCTTTGCATTATTAAAATGTTAGTTGGAGGCTTGTAATAATTCAATTAGATGCCACATCAACATGCACCATTATGTTACCATCATATTGCATGTTACTTTGTTGGCATTGAATTGTTGTTGATGCTGTAGGTTTCAATGTTGACTAATGTATGGTGTTAACTTTTATATTGGTGTGTCATTTACGAAGATATATGATTACATTATTCTTTATTGAAAAATCTCAATTGGGGAATTTTGAGGTCTAAAATGGGCCTTTTAAGGAAAACAATAATATAGTAGTTATGATTTTTTTTTGTAAGCTTAGCAAGATTACATCTTCATCATGTCCAATATATCACCCCGATCAGGGCAGAGAATTGAACCGGTGGCTTCACATCAAGGAGTGTCTTAACAGAGCAACCGATCACCGTCTATCCAAGACCCTATGGACAATAGTTATGAATTTTTAAAGGAAAAGAAAAGAAACCATTTTTTTATTGTATTTTTGGCTTATCTCCTTATAGGTTTACTCAAATGTGAAGTGCAGACACCTGTTGGATGTATAATTGAATTCCAAATCCAGTGATTACCCACTATGCATAGTTTTGAGAAGACCCACATCTCAAAACATTGAAGATACGTTAAAAAATGTGTTGAACATTTTTTTTAATGTGTTTTCAATTTTTTTCGATGTGGGTCTTCTCAAAAGTATGTAGAGTGGGTACGTGTTGGATGTAGAATTTAATTCCATATCCAACGAGTGTCTACACTTGACATATAATTAAACTTATAAGGAGATAAGCTGAAAATACAATTAAAAAAGTAGTTTTCTTCTTTTCCCTCCTAAATATTTTCCCCTGGAAATGACATCATCATCTTGAATCCTATTGGTTCTTTTAAATTTAACTTTTTTAGTACATATTTTTCTTTGAGGCCCATTTTTTACCTCAAAATTCCCCTATTGATTGATTTGAATGGTTTGTCAAACTCTTGCACACTTCATAGACAAATGTTGATCTTAGATCAAATGCTTTCTTGTTAAATTGTATGAACAATGATTCCTCTTGAGAGTTGTCCTCTTCAAAGGTCCTTTGATTCTTTTAAATGTCAAGTATTTATAGGTAAAGACCTGCAACTAATTCAATTAAATTTCTCATCAATGTTCCATTATGTTACATTAAATTTCACATCAATTTCTTGTTATTGTTAACATTGGTTTGAATGTTGACTAATGGATGAAGTTATGTTCTGCTTAGGTGTATAGTTTATGAAGTTGGAAATGGATCATAGAAAATAAACCAAAGCTATGTTTATGTGTGCGTGTGTAGGAAGTTAGGATAGGGATGGATTTGAAGTTATGAATTTAATCTTTGATTCACTAACTCTTAATAACTTCTAGTAAGATATGTAATATAATTGACAAAATTGTAGTTCTAAAAAATGTCAAACTTCAATTATATTAAAATGTGAGTATAGTAGAATGAAGAACGCAGAACACCTATTTTAACTTTGCATGGAGTGATCATTCATTCATATTTAAAAGTGACTTACAGCCAAATCTTTTCCAGAAATCACCTAGCATAAATGCTTTGAACTTGAGTTGTATGGAAAGACCTATCTCTTACGTCTACAGAATAACGTTATTTGTCATAATTCATGGAATGACCTATCTCTTACGTCTCCACAATAACGTTATGTCATAATTCAATAACTTTATCATTCATAATTGGTTTCATTGGACACTTCTGATTCATAAATGTAGGTTTCGATTAATGATAACATTTGAAACACACGACAAACCTCTCCAGTTTTGTATATTGACATAGACATGCATGTTTTGTTAGAAGAAAACAACTACAGATTTCATTCTCAGTAAGCATCATCTTGTTGTATATGCAGATTCTACTATTTCTTGGTTACGGATTATCAGTGTTTTGTTTGGCCATTTTGATGTCATTCCTTCTGAAGGTAAGTTGCCAATTCTCTAATTTTAAGGACATCATGCCTTATAGAAGAAAAGGAAAAAATATAAATTAAACTTTCATGATTAGATTAGAAAACACATCATATTTTTTATTATAGTTAGCATAAAGACATGAAGAAAATGTAAGCAAACTAATTTTATCAATATATGGGCATCATAGTTATGACAAAGCCATATAAGTATTATCAATGAGTTAAATTATTTCACCATCTCTCAAGACTTGTTGAGATGGGGACTAGCTTTTGTAAATGATAATTTAAATGGAATATGAGGTTTGCAATATTAGACATCATATAAATAGTTAATAGTTGTGATATGGTTTACTTGTACGTGATAAGGTTTATAATCTATAACATAGATAAAGATATGACCTGTAATAAACATTAAAGCATCCAACAAATGGTAGGTCTTTATACTACCAAATATGAAGCTTGGTTCGAAGCCTCTATGCACACCAACACCACATAGTAGCAGGATGAACAATCTCTTGTCTAATATATATTAGTAATGAAGATCAAGGGCCTACAAGAAGGGGTCTTCGAGGGAGAAATATTCACCAACAGGATCAACTATAGCTTGATAAACATAAAACTTCTTGCTAGGGTTCCAAGATGGATAGACAAAGAAAGGCACCAAATACTTATCAAACTAACAAATGAAGAAGGAGAGGAGTCGCCCCAAAACCTATGACTTTCAACTAGCAGATTTCACCCTTGAAGGGATCAATCTAGTTATCCTATAGAAGACTTATGCATTTCACCATAAATATTTATGCACTAATTAAGAACCAAGATAGAGATTATTGACAACAACATCTACAAGGAAAAAAACCTTAAACGACCATATGCTTCAAGAATTATATGTCAATTAAGCTCCAAGAAGTGGAAGCTCCATAAATCCAACCATGAGTGCAAATGAGGAAGGGCTACTCTTTGAGTAGAGTTTAGCTCAATTTCCATTATGATAGAATAATAATATCCCATATGATAGCCTTATATCTAGCCTAGGGATGAGTAAATAATTATTTCTTCCAACTTACTAGTCAAAAATACTTGAAATAAGAGGTGGTTAAGCCACATGTACAATACTCCAGTCAAAATAGACCCAAAAGAGTGGGATGTCTCCATCAAAAGGGGAAGAAGACGAGTCAAAGGTGCAATATGTATCTTCCAAAGGCCTAAAAGTGGATAGATCTACGACCAAATCATGAAAGTATCTAATGAAAACCTCCTATATCTCCTCCAAGGTGGAATATCCCAACAAACAATGAGTAGAATCCCTTAAGAGTGGATGACCTCGAATATATGCATAATAACATGTGCCATGTGGCCTCAAGAGATAGGGATATCTTAAACATGGGATGAACTCCCCAAATAAGAAAAAAACTCAAGAAAAATATGTGGGGTGCTCCCTACTGGTCAAAATTGTGGCGAAATGTTTCACACAACACATTTTAAAAGAAACATAATTGTGTAAAAAAAATTTTGATTTTCTATTATAACTACATTTTAGATATCCTGTAGTTATTCTGCATCCAATGTTGTTGATTTGGGAAAAAATTTGGCACTGTGTCAAATGATAACTTCTTCTAAAGCTAGGCCATCCTAAAAATACGCAATACACTCTAAATCTATGAAAATTCTGTAAAACTCAGGAATCCTACTGCAACAACTAATCGAAAGTCTTCTATTTGTTATTTACTTGAAAAATTATTCACTGTGCTCTACAAGCAAATATCGAAATCCATTCACTACAGCCTACACAAATTAACTGCGTAAGAATTACAAGTGTGAAAACAAATCTGAACAAACATAGATCACACAACCATTCGACATAGTTATTTTTGGGCTAATGTCCCCGGAAAAACCCAATGCGGGAAAACTAGTGTAGTAGATATGAGGGTTTATATATTATGCAGTAAATATTCTGAGTACAAATCTATGATTGACACACCGTCAAATCATATAAAGAAACTGACATAAGAGATCTTGTGACACAAACCTCACTCCTCCACGTGAACCCAGTACTGACCTGCACCAAGACTGGACTTCCCTGCGCTGCCTCTGCATAGTGACTGCATCACCCATGCAGTCTTTGCATCACAACTATGGTTGCCCTTCTGCCTCTGCGTTGGTCTCACTGCTGGCTGGAAACTGAGGCCTTCTGACCTCCGGAAAATCTCTCTGGGATCTGGCACTGGACAAACGCTGTCTCCTCTGTAGGAAAGCGAATTCCCCTCTAGCTTTGCGCAATGACTGCCTAGGCACTGTGTCACTGGCTCTGTGTTGATGTTGTGCCTTTCTCTGCCTCTGCTACTATGTACTCTCTCGCTCAAGATTCCTTCCAAACGAAATTACTGCCCCTCGTTGTAAAATATCTCTCGATCAAATTTTCTTCCTAAGAACTCCTCACTAAAGAAATCGATCTCTGATCTTTGCCTTGTGTCTCTGAATGTGTTTTCCAAATGACCCTTCAAGCCAATCTTATAGTCTTCTCGTTGAGACTTCAATGACCCAGATTAGATCTCTAATCAACATTTAAGATTAAATTTTGAATTGATCCATTTGTTCTAGATCATTCTCACTCATATTCTATTAATTCACTTTAATTATTTTATTTTCCTAAGTTTAGACTTAGGGTCCCTTTAAAAATAATTAATTATTTCTGTAGAATACAATCTGAATGGAATTTCACCAAACCGTTTCTGGGTTATTTGGAATACATGTGTCTAAGCCTCTCCACAAAATTTGAGACTTAGATCACATTCGATGCTACCCCAAATCAACACTCCCTCTTAGCGAGGAATGTGCTCTAACAATATGCCCTGCTGTATACTGTTCTGACCCTGAAGCATCTCCATCTGCACTGCTGATGTTTGACATGTTGTCCACCAACTCTGCACAAATGCTGCATTTGTACTGCTACTAACACTGCCACTGTCAACACTGCATCCGTACTGCAACTCCCTCTGAATTCTGCATCCGTGGTGCTGTTGACTCTGCCACTGCCAACTGCTACTGCACTGCAACACAATTTCTTTCTGCAATTGAAAACCATCCAAAATTGGACAAGTATACTACATCTCGGTGATGAATATTTGACTACTGCTAGCCTCTACGTTGCCTCTCTGAAGCTGCTACTTTGCATTGCGTCCCTCTGCGCTGCTGCAACACTGCTCTTTGCTGCTTAGACTCTGGCGCTGCTAGCCACTACGCTGTCACTTCAAGACTCCTCTGCACCAACTGGTACCAGTCCATCCTGCTACTTCTGATTTGGGCTCCTGTAGCAAGGTGATGATCCGAGAGGTGGACTCCTCAAGGATCCTGCCCATCTTGTAGATCTCTGGGTCTACAGCTCCAAATGAGCCCACCTCCCTCCTAGAGGTATATGAGCAATCATAACAAACTCCTCCTCCTCTATCTTCACTGCTTTGGCCTGAGGATCATGCTTCTCATCCTTGTCCTTCTTTCTGAGAGGACATTGTGTGGCGTAATGTCCCATCTAGCCACACTAGATGCATTTGATGTTTGATAAATCCTTGTTCCTCCTGCGCTACTCTTGTTGTCCCTTTGATGCAAGGGTTGCATTTTCATCCTCCTACTTCTTGACCTTCGAACCAATACTACTGCTGCTCTCAAGTTGACACTTGAGTAAATCTCTCTTTATTTCTCCTTGCTGAAGAGCTTCCCACTTTGCTTCCTAACTCGACAAATTCTTTCTACCCAGGATGCTTTGGACAAAGACTTGATAGTCTTCAGACACAAAATTTAAGGCAAGTCTGACCATCTTTGTGGCCTGAGGAGCTGACCCTAGAACTTCCAGTTGATCTCGGTTTTCCTAAAGTCTATATAGGAATGGATCAATACGCTCTCCTTCCTACATCCTGGTGGTCCACATTTTCTCCTACAGAAACATCTTCTACTGCTCGGAAGACCCCTGATATAGCGTTGCCAATGCATCCCACATCTCCTTGGTTGTCCCCTTGCCAGATATGTGTGAAACAATATGATGCTTCACTCCGTCAAGGATCAACTGCTTGGCCTTTGCCATATTCTTCTTGAAGGCCCTTAATGGTGTTGCATCCACTGGTTCAACCTGAGCATTGTCGATAAAATGCTTGAGGTCATGCTCATCTAGAAAGAAGGAGATCCTTTCCTCCCATATCACATAGTTGGAGGCACCCTCCAACTGGTCCTGGTCACGCAATCCGCTAGTGGTCATCTCATCTAAATTTTGTCGATCTATTGCCTCTCACCCTCTACGCAGTTGGATTTACGCACTCCTGATGGAGCAAGCCACAAAATCTATTGCTACTGCATGGGGAATCTGAGTTTCTTGGGAAAAAAAATCACTGAGATTAGAAATCCCCAAAACTGTGTTTCAACTATGCTTACTGACGCTCTGCACCAGCAATCACTACTGCGCAGTCAACTGCGTCCCTCCAACTGCTGATCTGCGTAGATCTGCTGCGATGCTCCCTCTGTCTCGGAAAAACAACAATCTGGAGCAATCCTACCTCTCTGTCGGCTCACTCAGAGAGATATTTTCCTGTTGGTCTAGCCCTCCTGTCTTGGACTGCGCAATCAACTAGGAGATTGATTTGTTGCTTACGCAACTCTTTGATCCCAACTTCACCAACGCTGAATCTACTGGATTTTTTCTTTATCTCGCCTACACTCAGGTTAAACAAGCTCTAATAACATGCGAAAATTCCATAAAACTCAGGAATCCTACTGCAACAACTGAAGGAAATTCTTCTATTTGTTGTTGACTTAACAAATTATTTATTGTGTTCTACAAGCAAATATCGAAATCCATTCACTACAACCTACACAAATTAACTGCGGAAGAATTACAAGTGCGGAAACAAATTTGAACAAACATAGATCACACAACCATTCGACACAATTATATTTGGACTAATGTCCTCGAAAAAACCCAATGCGGGAAAACCGGTGCAGCAGATCTGAGGATTTATATATTATGTAGTAAATATTCTGAGTACAAATCTATGATTGGCACACCGTCAAATCATACAGAGAAATTGACAGAAGATAGCTCGTGAGACAAACCTCACTCCTCCACGGGAACTCGACACTGACCTGCACCAAAACTGGACTGCCCTACGTAGTGACTATGTCATCCACGCAGTCTCCACGTCACAACTACGACTGCCCTTTTGCCTCTGCGCAGTGACTGTGTCACCCATGCAGTCTCTGCGTCACAACTATGGTTGCCCTTCTATCTCTGCGCTGGTCTCACTGCTAGCTGGAAACTGAGGCCTTCTAGCCTTCGGAAAATATCTTCGGGATCTGGCACTGACCAAACACTATCTCTTCAACAGGAAAACGACTTCCCCTCTGGCTCTGCGTAGTGACTCCGTAGGCACTGCGTTACTGGCTCTACACTGATGTTGTGGCTCTCTCTGCCTTTGTTGCTATGTACTCTCCGGCTCAGGATTCCTTCCAACCAAAATTACTGCCCCTCGCTGCAAAAGATCTCTTGATCAAATTTTCTTCCTGAGCACTTCTCACTAAAGAAATCGATCTCTGATCTTTGCTTTGTGTCTCTGAATGTGTTTTCCAAATGACCCTTCAAGGCAATCTTATAGTCTTCTCGTTGAGACTTCAATGGCCCAGATTAGATCTCTAATCAACGACTAAGATTAACTTTTGACTTGATCCGTTTGTTCTAGATCATTCTCACTCATATTTGATTAATTCACTTTAATTATTTTATTTTCCTAGGTTTAGACTTAGGGTCCCTTTAAAAATAATTAATTATTTCTATAGAATACAATCTGAGAGGAATTTCACCAAACGGTTTTTGGGTTATCTGGAATACATGTGTATAAGCCTCTCCACAAAATTTGAGACTTAGAACACATCTAATGCTACCCCAAATCAACAAAATATAGGGTTTGTAACTAGGTTGCGGGGAAGCGTCCCCCCCCCCTCATTCCCGTTTCCGAAACGCGGTCCGTGCGGGAGCGTTTTGGGAGCATTCGGAAACGCGCTCCCGAAAACGCTTCCTGAGGGGAGCGTTTTCGGGAGCGCGTTTCCGAACTTGTTAAAATGCTCCCTGCCTTTTCGGGAGCGTTTCCGGAAACGCTCGGGAGCGAACGCTCCCTGAGCGCTTCTGGCATTTAAAAAACACTTCGGGAGCGTTCGCTCCCGAACGCTCCCCGGAACAAAAAACACTTCCTACTGGGCGGAAATTTTTTTCAATGAAAAAACGATTTGTTTAGGGCCAGAAATGGGTTTTAGGGCTAATGTGGAGGTAAGAGAAGCATTTTCATCCTTTTACTTAAATTTTTAACATTACCATGAAATGACTCAGGATGTTTAAGAGTGGTTTCGACCTCATTGGATTTCATATGGAGAAACTAGAATTTTAGGTTTCACTCAAAATTCAGCAGACTTAATGGTTTTCAGGGTTTCATGGTTTGGGAATTTGTAATGTTTCCATTTGATTCTATCATGTGTAAGGGTATGATATTGGCATTTGATCAAGAGCATGAAGTCCTTTAAGAACCTTGATGTACCCTTCAATCAAAGGAAAACAACTGGTTAGGCATGCTAATCTTTTTCTACCGCATTTTAAGGTTGAGGAGATGAACCCTTCACTCGAACCAAAATCATTGGTTAGGCATGTTAAACTTTTTCAATTTCTATCATTTTATAAGGTTGAGCAATCCAAGTTTGAAGACTTTGAGCTAGATGATGTTTATGTATCTCTTGTTGATGATCCCATTTCTAGTAGCGATGAATCAATGATGAGTTTCATGAGAGACCATGTTGCTCAGTGATTTGTAGTTTTGATGTCTATTTTTGTTACTACTACTACTACTAAAGTTGTAGAGGAGTTTTAGGAGTCCTCAAACTTTGAGCCATATTATTTATGTAGCTCATGTTGATGATCCCTTGTCTAGTAGTGGTGATAATTTTGATCATGACAAGGAGTGATTATGTTGTTGATCACTAATATGTAGTCTTGTATTAGGCTAATGGCCTCATAGCTTGTAGCATTGTTTTTGGACTTTATGGGCCATTTGGAGCCTCATTTCTTATGTATTTTTTGATGATATGTATTGCACTCGGTGCCATTTTGATATATTCACCTTTGCATGGTATATAAATGAGCAAACTTTGCATATTTTGTCTCTATTGGCTTGGAATCATGGTTGCAAATCTTAAAAATAGTTTTTTTATTAAAAAATAATTATTTAATGTATTTTTTTTAAAACCGGTTCATTGAGATCTGACCGCTCCCGGTTAGACCGGTTCCGGTTAGAAACCCAGTTCATTAGGTCCACCGGTCCGGTCACCGGTTCCGGTTTTAATAACTATGCTCACACAAATCCAGAAGTAAAAGAGGGGTACATGAAGGCATTGGACAAGTTGGTACCTGACAGGGAGGAGTGTGCTAGATTGCGCCTTGAATTAGGCAAATACTTCAGTTGCACTGCTAACTTTGGTTCTTTCCATGCAATGGAAGACGGGGACAGATTTGATGCTATCACATGGTGGGAAGCATATGGCAGCATGGGACTTTTGCCGAAGTTGGCTAAAAAAGTTCTCTCACAGGTTGTGAACACTTCTTCTGCAGAGAGGTGTTGGAGCACCTACAGCTTCATACACAATGTGAGAAGAAATAGGCTGAATGAAAACCGAGCTGAAAGTTTGGTTTATGTGCATTACAACTTGAGGTTGTTGAGCCATTACTGTGATCGGGCAAATGAGGATCAATCATACAGAGTCTGGGACAACAACCTAGAGGATGATAATTTGGAAGACGACACGGTCCATATGGAAGAATTGGAAGCATAACTTTTTAGGGATGATGATGAAGCATCAGCAGCACCGCCACACACAGGGCCAGTCCCACCATCTACTAGTAGCAGTGCGGGTGCCAGTGCCAGTGCTAGTGCCAGTTATCGATATCACACTATTGTTCCTTTGCAGATCCAGCCTCCACCTTCTAGTCATGGTCGTGGTACTCCTGAGAGTACTAGAAGACCACCATTTCCTCGTGGCTTGCACAAATTAGACATTTCTCGTGGGCATGGCAAGGGGCCAGCCAATAGATAAAATAGATTTGTTGTTTACTAGTCTTTTCTAATTGTTGTTGACAGTTAAACAGTTGAAACTTGACTCTTTCATATATTTAATGACAATTTAAGTTTGAATTTGAAAGGTGAAACTTTGAAGTTGGCATTTATAAGTTTACAAGTCATTATGAATTATGAATATGATGCTTCATGAAATTTATATGTTGATCAATGAATCAATGATGATAAATGTTATATAATATCAATGATGATAAATGTTAAATATTGAATTTTGAAATCAATGAATCAATGATGATAAATGATATATATCAATGATGATAAATGTTATATATTGAAATTTGAAATCAATGAATCAATGACAATTAATGTTATATATCAATGATGATAAATGTATATTGAATTTTGAAATCAATGAATCAATGATGATAAATGTTAGATATTGAAATTTGAAATCAATGATGATAAATGTTATATATTGAATTTTGAAAGCTTGAAACCTTTAGATTGATGATTCGCAAGACTCAAGAGTCAATATGTTGTATGCTTCCAACTTGTGGGCGTGGTTGATGAAGATTATAACTTCTAGATGATTGATGTTATATGATTCAATCTATGTTTTTATGTTTTTTATGTCTAATTCATCATTCTACATGTTTTTGTTGACATATATGCATCAAAATATAAAATATATATATATAAACACTCCCGAAAACGCTCCGGACCAGAAGCTTCTAAAAATGGTGCTCCCCGCTCCCGCTCCCAAGTAACCTTGGTTTGTAACTCCTAGATCTTTTCCAAGATGAGATGTTCCATCAGCAAGCATCATAAAATGAGAAAAGTATCCTCCAAGGTGGATTTCATCCTCAAATAAAGAAAGTGGGTACTATTTTTCTCTCAAATTGTACAGGCATGATGCGACAACGATCAGGTCGAGGGCTATCACTCTAATCCCTGACCTCTTCATTCTAGCTATCTCCCTACAACAGGCTATGGGGGTAGTCCCTATGGAATGTGAAAATGGAAGGACCCGTCGGTAATCAACAAGTCTAGTAGACACAACTGAATGGCCTAACAACTTGGTTAATTTAGCAAGTTTAAGGATTAGACTAAATTATCTTGAGAGACCAGTGCCTTAATGGAGTCAAATGCTTGCTTAATATGAATTACTTACCAAGTAACCAAATGAACAGTTGTTGCCTTAGGATGTATCACTATCCTAAATGAGATGCAACACCTAAAGTCTAAGTGAAATGCAAAGTCTTGGTTTATTTTATATTATATTCCTAACTTGATGAATCCTTTCCCCCAGTTGTTTTGAGGCTAGTCCCTAGAGTAGGTTGTGAGAGATAAACCAAAGGGAAGTAATCTATGTCTTGATTAACGATCCCTCCCCTTGATTTCTAACCACCCGATGCCTTCGGCGCTATAGAGACTGTAGCTATGACGACTGCAAGGTCATCGTGTTAACCACTAAAGAGGGTCTAGACTTCGCAAGCTAGATGACAGAGGTGGTCCTAAAAGTCTTTCAACCAAGCTTATGCTTGGAGGTAAATTAATTAAATGCAACTCTAGTCCTAGAATGCAAATGCAGGATGAGAGATTACTTTTAGTGAGATTGTTAAATATTTGAAGCACTTAAATTACAATGTTATAGCAAAGTACTTAAATCAATGTACAAATGAAAATCTTCAGTAAAAGAGGATATGCTCAAATGGAACAAGCTAGAAGGTGCCAAACTGTGTTAATATCAAGACAATTGCTCATAAACGAAGTAGTTCTCTCAACAATACTAGAATGCCAATTTGATAATGATTGGTAACAATAGAGTGATAATGTGTTAATTTGATGCACAAGATAGAGAACTTAAACACAATTAGAAAATCAATTGACTTGATTAGCAAGAGTCTCACTTGAAACTACACAATATTAGTATGCTTAAAATCACAATAGATCCACAAGAAACCCAATAGCCACTTTTCCAATTTTTCAATAAGCAATGAGACAAGTAACAATGTCACATTGAAGTTTTTTAGAGAAATTATACAATCTTATTATCAATCTAATTCAACCTTTAAAACACAATTAGATTTTCCAACTATGAATAATTGTCAGATGAATTGTCATTGATGAAAATATACTTGAGGAGCTCTCTAAATTAAGGCTTCTCTATCATACTACTTTCATGACAAATCCTTATGACAAAGCCACACTGTCCATCATCTTCTGCACTAAATATTTTAAGGACAATCACAATAAAAATGGGTTTTTCATCATTCTAAAGAAATCCCTTCATTATGAACCCTATACTATCTGAAAGAGGATTGTTTCCTCTTTCCAATGAGCCCTCACATGCCTCCAAACTCCCTGTGGTGAGAGAGAAATCAAAATTTTAAGCTGAAATGTAATTATTAAGTATTGGAGCCGACATGTACTTGGCCTCTTATGTCGGCTTGCCTATAGAAGTGGTGGTTTTTCACATTAGCCGCAATACCTCAATATATAAGAGCTCGGACACCCTTCTTGGATAATCAACTCGGTACTCATTCTTCAAAACACAGCTCGGATATACATACATAGATAATATATATTAGTTCACATCTCGTGAACAAGATTTTTATAGTGACAAATAAAGAAAGATCACCGCAGATCTGTAACTCCCAGATCTATATCAGTCTCGGACCTATGGAATTATAGGGTATACTACAGTCTCAGACCTATGGAAGTGTGTGGGGTATATAACATTCTCAGACTCTAATTGTAGTATCTACAGAGGCTCGGATCCTTGCAGCACTCGTTGTGGTTTCAAGTTTGGGTGGTGATGCTTTGAGCTGTAGATATTCGAACTATAAGGTACCATCTTCATTGAAGTATAGGGGCTGAGGTGGATCTGTGACTATTCTAATTTGGTGGAGCTCAAATCTGTGGGCATCGGATTGGCTATTACTACAGTGCATGAAATTTCAATGATTGTGTGGCCTTTGAACTATGGAGCTGTGACATTTCATGACTATGGTGTAGCTACTTCATATATTGTTGTGGTAAAGATCCACTGTTGGTGCAGAGTGGTGTAGAATTGATGGTGCAGTATGGTGCAGAATTGATGGTGCTAGATTGATGGTGCAGAATTCAGACTAAGTACAGTAAACACCTTGAACAGTGAAGGACTTATAGTGAAGATACTTACACCTGAATAGTGAAGCAAGTTAATTCTGAAATTGAAGTCAACACACAGCAAGGTGATTGCACAGTCAAGCATCTTTGGAGTTGACTGTACAGTGAAGACTATGTGAAGGAAACTCAAGTAAGTACAACTCTCATTTCATATCAAAAGAAGATAAGAAGGATTGGTGTCCTTGGGGTAGGTGCCCCTAAACGCAAGGTTGGAGCCTTGGAAAAGATAGGGTCGAAGCCCTAGAGGTCGGAGCCTCATCAAAGTCCAAGTTGGTGCTTGGAAATAGGTTGGTGCCTGGATTTGTGAAGGGTTGGAACCCTCACATCTCATTGTACTCATTCATTTGAAAAGGGATTATTATCCTTCTTGTTTCATAATAAAATTATTCATTTCTATGATTTTAATTGTGAAGAATCTAACTGGTTAAAATAACAATTGAAAATAAATATTGATTCACCCCCCTCTCAGTATTTCCAACAATTGGTATCAGAGCCAGCTTCTTCATAGTCAATCTAATAGTTGGAAGAATCTAATAGTTGGAAGAAGGATTCTTATTCACAATGAAGAATCAAGAAGTGACAGGAATTCTTCTCTTGTTCAATGGTACAAACATTGGTTTTTGGAAGAAGAGGATGTCCTACTATTTAATGTCCCTTGGACTTGAAGTTTGGCATCCTGTTTTGAATGGGTACAATACTGCTTCCACTCTTCCAACTAATCCAGAGGAAATGAAATCTTACATTGCAAATGCCAAAGCTCTAAATTCCATTACTAGTGGAATCACTGATTCCGAATTCACAAAAGTCATGAATTGTGACTCGGCCAAAGAAGTATGGGATAAGTTGATTGCCTTATATGATGGGGATTCCAAAGTTAAGAAGGAAAAGATTCAAACTCATAGATTACAATTCGAAATTCTTAAAATGGATGACGAAGAAGATATTGCATCATATTTTCTCAAAGTGGCTGAAGTTGTCAAGTCTCTTAAAGGGTTTGGAGAAAATATTGAAGAAAGCACAGTTGTTCAAAAAATTCTGAGATCTCTTCCTGATAGATTTGACTCTGAAGTAAGTTCTATAGAAGAAATAAAGGGCATAGATACCCTTAAGATGGATGAACTTAATGGAATTATCATTGCCTATGAGATGAGGAAAGGAATCCCAAATTCCATAGAAGCAGCATTCAAAGCCTCAAAATCAACAAAAAGGGGGAAAGGATGGAATACCAACAGTGATGACTCCGATACTGAAACCGAATTAGCACAATTTGTACGAAGACTAAAGAAGGGGTCCAAGTTAAAAGGTAAGTACTCTCTTATTTGTTTCAAATGTGGAAGAATAGGTCATTAAGCTGCAAAATGTCCTCATAAACATGATAGTGATGATGAGGAGGATTCTAAAAGGGTGGTGTACAAAAAGAAAGGGTTTAATAAGAAGAACTTCTTCTCCAAACAAGATGAGTTTGATGAAGATGAATTTGTAGTCATCAAGAAGAAATCAACTAAAAATATCCCTCATCACAAAGGAGGTGATGATGAATCAGATGAAGAAAATGACAATGATGGAAGGAAAGAAGTATTATTTATGGCATTCACAAATGATGATGATTCAGGACTAGAAGGCGAAGGAAATATGGATGAATAACTAATAAGTGCCATTGAAGAAAATGAGAAATTACGAAAGAAGATCATTTCTCTCAAAGTAGAAAAGGAGGAAGCAAAAATAAGGGAAGATTTCTTGAAAAATAAGCTAAAAGAAAAAGAAGATATCTGTGAAAAACGTGAAGCTGAAATAGTATCTCTAAGGAGTTGGAGCAAGTCAAAAGGAGTTGGCAACGCTCTCAATCACTTAATAACATCCTTAATACTTAAAAACCTCAATTTGACAAATCTGGGATTGGTTACAAAGGAGAATCATCAAGTACTAAGGATAATGCAAGAAGTTATGCCGACATACTTTCTAGCCATCCAAAAGAGGATAATTCATTCCACCAAGAACAAAGGTCCACTTCTAGCAATCCAAGGAATGAATGAAGGACAACTCCAAGGAAGAATGCTACTTCAAGTCAAGGTTGTTCTAATAGGTACCAAACAATCTTTCTTGGTTATTGTTACTATTGTAAAAACTTTGGTCATCAAGCTAAGAATTGCAAGTCTCATAAGGACAATGCATTAAGAGCTAAGAGTCAACCAAGCAAGGCACTTAGTTTCAAAGAACAAGGACAAATCAAGACTTACAATTCTTTTGATCCCTTGGCTAAGTTTGATCCAACTTGCTCAATATGTATTGATTATGGACATAATGAACAAAATTGTCCACTTAGAAAAGAAGGATTAAAAATGGAGGAACCCAATACTATTAGATGTGGCCTAGCTTTATGTGCTCGTAGTAACGAAAATGAATGGTTTGCGGATAGTGGATGCTCAAGACACATGACAGGTGATCAAAAGAAGTTTATCTCATTAAACAAGAAGAATGGAAATGTATCTTTTGGAAGTGGATCTGCTAAGATTGTTGGAAAAGGAATTGTTGCTCTCGTTAATGGGAAAGGAAAAGCTCAAAATGCACTATTGGTGGAAGGGTTCAAACAAAATCTCTTGCGTGTAACCCAAATTTGTGACTAGGACAACCAATTATCTTTAGTACAAAAAATTGTGAGATAATTTCCTCAGGTGAACTTGTATAAAAAGGAGTAAGAACTCTTGACAATGTATACATTTTGAAAAAAATTCAAGAAGATAAATGTTACACGAGTCGAACAAATGAAAGTTGGTTATGGCACAAGCGATTGGGGAATACAAGTTTTGATAACTTGATTAATATCAGTAAAATTAATGCAGTAAGGGACATTCCAAAAATGATCAAGCCAGATCAAGTGGTATGTGGCCCATGTCAACATGGAAATCAAACTAGAACCAGTTTCAAGACTAAGGAGTTCTCAACATCAAAACCTTTGAAGATCATACATGCAGATTTATGTGGACCAACTAGAACTCCAACACTACAAGGTGAAAGGTATTTTGCTTTATTTATTGATGACTATACTAGAATTATGTGGGTATACTTTATAAAGTTCAAATCTGAAGAATTTGAATGCTTCAAGAATTTTAAAGCTCTTGTAGAAAATGAGAAAGATTCAAAGATTAAATGTCTTAGAATAGATAGAGGAGGAGAGTTTACTTCAAAATAATTTTATGAATTCTGTAAAGTGCATGGAATCAAGAGAGAACTCTCGTTTGCTAGAACTCCCAAACAAAATGGAGTAGTTGAAAGAAGAAACTGAATTGTTCAAGAAATGGCAAGGACAATGTTACTAGAAGCTGACTTGCAGCCCAAATTTTGGAAAGAAGCAATCGGGACAACAGTTTATACCTTGAATCGAACATGAATAAGACCAAATAATGATAAAACTCCATATGACTTATGGAAAGGGAGACCTTCTTCAGTAAAATACTTTAGTATTTTTGGAAGCAAATGTTTCATGAAGATCAATGATGACTCACCAGGAAAATTTGACTCTCGGGTTGATGAAGGAATATTCCTTGGATATTCTACAAGGAGAAAAGCTTACAAATGCTACAATAATCGATTATGAAAAATAGTAGAAAGCATTGATGTAAAGATTGACGAAGCTCTTCCAGAAAAAAGAAATTGAAGTCTGTGAAGAAGAACCTATTCTTGGTGAATTCAAAAAAGAACCTCCAAAAGAAGAAAAAGATCAATAACTTCAAAAGGAACCTTCACAAACTCATTCAAAGATAAAATTCCTCCAAAAACACCATCGGAAAGAACAAATTATTGGGAACGTAGATGAGGGAATTCAAACTCGTAGAAGGATGACAAGCACACTAGGAAAATATGATGTTTCTCTCTTATCTATGATAGAACCTGAAATTTTTTCTCAAGCAAGTAAATATCCTCATTGGATAAAGGCCATGGAAGAAGAAATGTCTCAAATTGAAAAGAATGAAACATGGGAGTTGGTACCTCATCCAGAAGATAAAAATATAATTGGAACAAAATGGGTATTCAAAAACAAGATGAATGAGGATGGAAAAATAATTAGAAATAAAGCAAGGCTTGTTTGCAAAGGATACTCGCAAATTGAAGGAATTGACTTTGAAGAAACCTTTGCACTGGTAGCATGATTGGAAGCTATAAGAATGTTTTTGGCATTTACTTGCTCGAAAGGATTCAAGGTCTATCAAATGGATGTAAAATTAGCATTTCTGAATGGAGAACTCAAGGAAGAAGTCTACATGGAGCAACCGAAAGGGTTTGATCTAGCTGAAGGGAAAGACTTTGTATGCAAGTTGAAAAAGGCTTTGCATGGACTAAAACAAGCTCCTAGAGCTTGGTATGCAAAGTTAGATCACTATCTGCAACAAGAAGGTTTCAAAAAGGGAGTGGCAGGAAGTAATCTCTACATGAAGATAGACAAGGATAAACTACTGATCACTCTTGTATACGTTGATGATCTAATATTTGCCAGCAATGATGATGGGATGAGCCATGAATTTGCTCTAAATATGTCAAAAAGGTTCGAAATGTCAATGATTGGTGAGTTATCTTACTTTCTTGGGCTACAAATATCTCAAACCACTACAACCATGTTTATATCTCAAGAAAAATATCTTAAAGACACACTTAAAAGATATGGGATGGAATATTATGCACCTATGAGCACACCGATGATCACAGATTTCAAATTAAGAAAAGATGATGATTCCCCTCTCGTAGATGAAACTCTTTACAGGTCAATAATTGGAGCTCTCCTATACTTAACTGCTGCAAGGCCAGATATTATGCAAGCAGTAGGAATGGTGGCAAGATTTCAGTTAGATCCAAAACAATCCCATCTAGTAGCTGTGAAGAGAACCCTTAGATATTTGAAAGGAACTTCTTATTTTGGTCTTTAGTATCCTAAGAGCTCAACTCTTACTGTAATAGCTTACTCCGATGTTGATTGGGCTGTAAGCGTGGATGATCAAAAAAGCAGTAGCGGAAATGCATTCTTCATGGGTGATTGTCTAGTATCTTGGCTTAGAAAAAAACAATCATCTATATCTCTTTCTACATCTAAAGTCGAATATATAGCTGCTGCAGATTGTTGTTCACAAATACTATGGATGAAGGAAGCTTTGAAGGATGTCAACATAGAAACTAAACAACCAATCACCATCTATTGTGAAAACACTAGTGCCATCAGTCTCTCCAAGAATCCGGTAATGCACTCAAAGACCAAACATATTCCAATCAAGTATCACTTTCTCTGTGAACAAGTTGCTGAACAAAAAATCAAGTTGGAATACGTCAATACAAAGGAGCAAATTGCAAATATCTTCACAAAACCCCTTCCACGAGAAGCATTTGAACATCTTCGCCAAAAAATGGGGGTCATTTCTCTTGCATCACATTAAGAAATCACGAGAAGAAGCACCATGACAGGGGGAGCAGCATGACAGAGGGAGCAGCTCGATAGGAGGAATACTTGGGCACCCCATTTGCCATTGATGTCAAAGGGGGAGAAAATGTTGGAATATTTCCATCAATGACAAAGGGGGAGATTGTTGGTCAATAATTGTCATTGATGAAAATATACTTGAGGAGCTCTCCAAATGAAAGATACTCTATCACACTACTTTCATGACGGAGCCTTATGACAAAGTCACAATGTCCATCATCTTCTGCACTAGATATTTTAAGGACAACCACAATAAAAATGGGTTTGTCACCATCTTAGAGACATTCCTTCATTATGAACCTTATACCATCTGAAAGAGGATTGTTTCCTCTTTCCAACGAGCCCTCACACGCCTCCAAACTCCTTGTGGTGAGAGAGAAATCAAATTTTTGAGTTGAAATGTAATTATGAATTATTGGAGCCGACGTGTACTTGGCCTTTTATGTCGGCCTGCCTATAGAAGTTGTGGCTTTTCACATTAGCTGCAATACCTCTATATATAAGAGATCGGATACCCTTCTTGGATAATCAGCTCGGTACTCATTCTTCAAAACACAACGCGGATATACATACACTGATAATATATATTAGTTCACATCTCGTGAACAGAACTATTACAGGGACAAATAAAGAAAGATCACTGCAGATCTGTAACTCTAAGATCTCTATCAGTCTCGAACCTATGGAAGTATAGGGTATACAATAGTCTCGGACCTGTGGAAGTGTGTGGGGTATATAACAGTCTTGGACCCTAATTGCAGTATCTATAGAGGCTCAGATCCTTGCAGCACTTGTTGTGGTTTCAGGTTTGGGTGGTGATGCTTGAGCTGTGGTAACTTCAAACTATAAGGTGCCATCTTCATTGAAGTATAGGTGCTGAGGTGGATCACTGACTATTCTAATTCAGTGGAGCTCAAATTTGTGGGCATCATATTGGCTATGACTACAGTGCATGACATTTCAGTGATTGTGTGGCCTTTGAACTATGGAGCTGTGACATTTCAGGACTATGGTGTAGCTACTTCATATACTGCTGTGGTAAAGATCCATTGTTGGTGCAATATGGTGCAGAATTGATGGTGCTAGATTGATGGTTCAGAATTTAGACTAAGTACAGTAAAGTTTAAACACCTTGAACAGTGAAGGACTTGCAGTGAAGATACTTACACCTGAATAGTGAAGCAAGTTAATTCTGAAATTGAAGTCAAAACACAACAAGGTGATTGGGCAGTGGAGCATCTTTGGAGTTGACTGTACAGTGAAGACTATGTCAAGGACACTCAAGTAAGTACAACTCTCATTTCATATCAAAAGAAGATAAGAAGGATTAGTGTTGTTGACCATTGGAGTGGCACCTCATGATAATGAGAAGACTCCATGCCCAAGGATGAACCAGAGGACACATGTACCATCAGATATCATCAGTTCAATAGAGTTTTTAAGCTCTACTTCTACTTCTCATCATCTTTCTCTTGTACCTAGATTCCACTCCCTATGGGGAATTGTAATAAGTGATGCTAGTAATGATGAGTTTTGAGTCAGTATTGAGTCTATAACAGGGCTAGGTAGCCTGGGACCTTGCCAACAAGTGAGTCTTACTCTAGGAGGTTTTTTTTACTTGGTTAATTATCATCTCCCTACCAGGAGTTAATAATTAATTGAGTTTTTTCCTCCAATTTTACCCCAAAGACGGAGTACAGCTTGATGGTGAGGCCTTGAGTGAGTCCTAGTGTCTAGAGTCAATGTATATTACCATATTAGATCACACAAAAAATTTCGTGGAATTTGGTTAGGTCTAGGTAGTGATTTTTTAATTTTTTAGATTTCCCGCAAGTCGAAAATTGCAATAAAAATTGTAATTGAATTGTAATAAGTGTTGCCTAGAGAAGTTGTATGGGGTATGAGTAATCAAAATTACATCTTTCACCCTCAACTTTCTACTATGACGCACTTTGAGGGGTTAAAAATGTGTTTTGAACCCTCAAAACCCACTTTTCCTAAGTTTAGTGAGAAACCTGGCAATTAATTAAGCCAAAAATTAAATAAATGGAGAAAAATAAATATCCACACATGTTAAATGAGGTGTAAATGAGTTGGAAAATTATGGAGGAGTTAAAGTGAAGTCCCAAAGTGATGTGGACTCATAAAATCAAGGAAAAGACATGTGCTCGAATAAAATTGAATTTCCGGCATTAAATGAGAGCTGCTTACTTGGAAATTCGAATTTGTGAAGCTAGTGCATATTTGGGAGGATTTGGGAGAATATTTGGTGGAGATTTTTGTGGAAAATTGTCCCCCCATGGGTTACCACCCATATACACTTGTCATTCCATCATAAAATTTGAATTTGGCACATAAGGGAAAAAGAAAACGATGTCCACTTGCCAGAATCCGATTTTTACACTTGGCAATGGAGCTCCACATGTCAAATTCGAATTTGCATTGTGATCTCCTCCCTCTCACCACTTGGCATTTGGTTCTTCATTAGGATTTGCTCCCAACTTTCTATATAATAGAGCCATGGGCTCTCATATTGTATTATGTTATGAGCTATTGGGCTTGAGGAAACTCTGTCATTTTTTTTTATCAATAAAACCAAGACTTTGGGGCTATTTAGCGGATGTTCTCTTGGCGTTATGAGGTAATTTATTTTCATACTATTGCTATTGTATTTGAATTCGTTTATATGCGTGATCAATATTAGTTTATATTTGCCATCTTGCTTGGATTGATGCGTGCAAGATATCTTGCATGCATCATTGATTTAGAGTATTATTCTAGGAATTAGCTTGCCAATTCATTTTGGAGGAATGTTTGGTTTATCTATTTCATTATGATGCTCTAATCTTTTTGCAAACTGATATTTGTTTAAGTGTGTAGGGAATATCTATTCGTATTGTGTGCAGGAAATCCATTCGGGCGTGGGAGAAGTCTCAAATAGATCAACTCACTCCTAGATTCAAAGCGATCCAAGACACCGCTAGTTTCAACCTCAAGTTTTGCATCAAAGGAAGACAAAGAGGGAGTTTCTCGCTCTCTAGCTACTTGATCATTTATTTCCACTTTTAAAATCTAAAAATTTCCATTTGTAGAGCGTCTTAAAGTCATATTTGCTACTTCAAGAGCATTTCTTTAAACTAGGCAAGAATGAGGGTCCGCTCCCATTCCTTGGGCTAGTGCCTTTGTACATTAATTTTAATTTTAAATCCCCTTTATTTCAGCTTAACGTTTGATTTTATTTCGCAGCCCGCAAGCTTGGGCGTGAAAAGCAAGGAGATTGAGGAAAAGACGGCAAGAGACAATTGATCCTCCTTGCATGCGAAGGCTTCCATTACTTCAAAATCTGATTTTAGGGATGCCATAAGCACCTTTGGGACAACAACAAACTCGATCTTTTCCGTGGGCCTTGGAGCCTTGAGAAATTCATATTTTGAAGGTTTTTCTCTATAAGTTGTGTTGTCAATTTTTGAGGAGGTGATTAAGCCTTTTTCCAAACTCTTTATTCATAGAAGGATCTCCTTTTGGACAACCCTCTTAAAGGTTGTTTTCTTCACTTATAATCAGTAATTAAATAATTATTTTTGCTTGAGGGAGCTTGGGATATTTTTCCCATGGTATTCCTCTTCCTTGGTTGAAGAGGAAATAATTTCTTGGGTGGATTGATTCATTTTCTGATTTTCGTTTTATGAATTCTAATGAATTAACAACTAATGCGCTCTACATCCATCTAACTAAATTTCGGTTAAATTAAACTTACATGCATGAGCCCCAATGCTACAAATTTGAGTAAAATCTTTTTTTTTTTATGTGTAAGTAATTCGCATGTTTGGAAAAATTCCATTTGATTTAATGATTATGCTTCATGCACGTTGAGGAACCATTGAAGCACCCTTTTTATAAGAACTTATTGCATTCCACTTCCATTAAAATGCTACAACACATATAAGTTTATTTGTTTCTCTCAAAGTTTGTTTTATTATTGCAAGTAAGCACCATCTCATCTCTTGTGGAAAATTTGCATGTATCATTTAAATGAGATTTATCAACATTCATTTCACACAAACAACTCATTAAAACTTACCTCCAACATAAGTTGGTTGTATAGATTTCTAGGGACCCTCTACTCCCCTATTGACTCCTCACTGTGAGATCCACATAATTTGGGTGAGGGTGAGGTCTGGGGATTGAAGAGTTGATTTGAAATATTTGTTGTAGAGTAAGTTTACCTAAAATGAACCAAGAGCATTCCTCATCACATTTTCCTTTTTATGGTTGTTGATCTCATGCAAGTAGTGTGATGCTTACTTTCTATATTTGCAAAGTTTAATTTCATCTTCAGCATCTAAATTTTTGGTTGTTTCTAACTATGACAAAATATGTTTATATGTTGTAATTTGGTTACCCTGTAATCATTTTTATCTTACAAATATCTTGTGCTCACATCTTTTATTTCCATTTCAAGATTGCTTTGCTTTCACTCTTGAAAAGATTACCCTTTTTTACTTTTGAGCAAGTTCTTTATAAGGCATTGGTTGCATGGTTTTATCATTGTCATTATCATTCCAAGTTGCTCATATTTGTTCATAAATCTTTAAAAGTAATCCAATTTTCACTCTAATATTCTCCTAGAAACTCAAATATTTAACTTAGTTTTACTTTAGGAACCACCCCCTTTAGCTGACCTAGGAGAGAGCTAAAACGGAAAGAGTCGGGATCAGTGTGACAACCCCTTCTCTGAGATCCTTACCACCAACCACACCTTGTGGGGTTGAATGATTTTTCCACTGACTTGTAGGTAGGTGTAGTGGGGCAAGGAGAGTTAACATGTGTCTTTGGGGTAGGTGCCCCTAAATGCAAGGTTGGAGCCTTGGAAAAGATAGGTCGAAGCCCTAGAGGTCGGAACCTCATCAAAGTCCAAGTTGGTGCTTGGATTTTTGAAGGGTTGGAACCCTCACATCTCATTGTACTCATTCATTTGAAAAAGGATTATTATCCTTCTTGTTTCATAATAAAATTCCTCATTTCTTTGATTTTAATTGTGAAGAATCTAACTGGTTAAAATAAAAATTGAAAAGAAATACAAATTCAGCCCCCTCTCAGTATTTCCAACATAAAGAGAACCTAAATGCAAAATGTTGATGCAAAAGATGACAAGATACTAATGATTCCTTTGACCAAACTTTGAGCCCAAATCACTTCAACATTTAGCACTTATGAATCAAATGAGTTAGTTAATTTTAGAGCCTTTAGTGTAATTTATTACTGCTGAAAAATTGATTTCAGAGGGCTGCAAATTTATATCAGACCTTGCAATTATTATATTAGCACTTAGAAAACAATGCAAAATGTCAAGAATGAACTAGAAAACTGAAACAAGAGACTTTCCAAGGACTGCCAATTAGTTTGCAGGCTATAGATCAGACATTAAACTTTCAGATCATACCATTAAATAGCATATATCAGACCTAATCAACTCAAAAAATCAGTGAGTCAGTCCTTTAGAAACCCAACAAATTGCCAAATAACCAATACCAAATGAATTCCAATGGTTAATTAGTGAAATTGAGTGATTGTTTATTAATCTTTGGTCACTTTTAATGTTTTTTATTAGAGTTATATGATTGAATAGATGGCTGTAACAAAACAGAGAAATCAATGAGGGATAGAGAGGAAAACCACGAGGCCTAAAGGTCTAATTGAGGGCTAGAAGGCTTGGAGATGACTTCCACTTGTTGCAACCACAATGTTAGCAATAAAATTGCTGCAAACACAAGATTTTAGCCAACTAAAATAATGCAAAATCAGAGATGATTGAAAATAGGGCTAGAGCAAGGCTAGGAAAACCCCAACACTACGGCTAAAAGAGGAAAAATACAAGGCTAGAGGCAAAAGAAGGGCAGTGATGGAGAAAAAGAGGCCAAGGAAGGGCTGAATGAGGGAAATCAAGCCCACAAGGGTTGACCTCAAGCCCTAAATGGCTGACGTTGGGCTAAGGAAGGCCTCAAAAGGAGTAGCGGCTAAGGGAAAAGCCTTTTGGGGCATACGACAAAGGCTGGAAGGAGGTTGGAGGGCCAAATAATCCCTCCCAAGAGCACGACAAGGGAAAAGGAGGGAGGCCGAAGTCCCTAAAGGCCTGCGGCTAGGCTAAGAAGGGGGGTCGAGGGCCTCAAAAAGCCTCTAAGGCTCACAACTAGGCTAAAGGAAGATGATGTCTAGGCCTAAGGGCCTTAAAAAATTTCCAGAAGCCTGAAATAAAAAAATTTCACCAAGAATTTTCTCAAAATTCAGTGCCTTAGGGTTGGACGACTTCTCTCTTCAACTAGACATTGAGTTGTTGGAAGTTGGGGAGGCTAGTTGTTACCCTCAAGGGCCTAGATCAACCTTACTTGCTAGGGATGTGTTGACGTTGCGATCAACACCCTCCAAAATTTTGCCCACACTTGAATTTTGGAGCCTACTGAGGATTTTGTTGTCTGTCACCCTGTGGTTACTCCGTGGTCAATTGATCCTTTCTAAAGGTTTCAAGTCTTCTTACTAATTTTGAATTGTAAAGTTACTTTGTCACACATGCACAGTCCTGATTGAACTCATGAGCACACTTTATTTTATGCAAGCTCAAACAAGCATAGCACCATCCATCAAGAAAGTACCTCTGCGATGTTTAGCTTATGTCAATAGTCAGTGCGCACTTTCGTCGACAGTCTCCCTCACTTTGGTTGCGGTTGTACTTCTATTTCTGTGAGTGTTCTCAACTGTCACTTTTGCATGCCTCTGTGTTTACACGTTCCACTTTCACTTTTGCAGCTATCGTTTTTGCTTTATTTTGCTTTAAAAAGTGTCATCTTCATGTTATCTTCGCCTTGACATGTGTCACTTTCACGGTCGCTTTCATTTTGCAAGTGTCGTCTTAATGTTTTTCTCATGTCGCAGGTGTTGTTTTTCTGTTTCAACTCCTGCATGTGTCACACCTTCGTACATCACCAAGGTTAGTTTTGGTGCACTCTCCTACATTAGATGGTCTTATATATCATTGGAATATGTGCTAGATGCAATCCTACAGCTTAGGACACCTTTTGGTCATAGTCGCCGCAGTTATCATAACCTGTGTTCTAAGTGTTGTAATGTGTCGTTTCAACTGTCGCACTTAGAAATAGGTGTCTTTTTGTTGTTGTTTTAAGGTGTGGCTATTGTTCATAAGTCCTATGCATTCCATTGGCTTGTATTGATGGAATTTATGTGGGTGACCTATGTTTGAGTTGTGTTAGGATGCATTTATTTCTCCTACTCTGTTAGTCCCACACTTAGCCATTGTGAGGGCTCTCCTTGGTCCTGTTACCCACCATTTTGTGGGTGATATCCCTAGGAGAAATTTTTCTCCAAGATGGTCCTCAGTCGGAAGCTGTCAGCCCCTTGCAGCCACTAACTAGTTCGTCATGCCATTCCTCTGCCACCTCATCCAGCTATGTGGTCCCTCACCCATTTGTCATGATCGTTTGTTTGAAGGTGGGCCTCCTAAACCTTAAGGTATTCCTTGTCATTTGGTAATTGAGTATTGCAGTTTACGTATTATGGGAACTTCTGGGCATGGATTAATGGGGGATTCAACAGAAAGAGTAGGCTAGGTATGTGCTCTTTTCCCCTAGACCTTTTTTGGATGTTACCCTTGGATCCTAGTCTCGTGCATCTCTTTTATTGACCTTTGGTATTTAGGGATGGTACTACATGGGAAACCCTAATTTTGGTTGCATGGCCCCACTCCCTCCACATATGTCACTCCCCTTCCGTTCATTACAACCCCATTCATCATTTCTCCCACCTGAGTCCACATCCCTCTACTAGGTCCACATAGGGTTGGCCTCCCCTTCCCCTTGCCCACACCTTGTGTCAGGCCTGAAATGATGCCACGGTTGATGCAGCTGAAAAGAAAAGTAAAAGCATAATTGGCCACATTCAACAGGAAAATGTACCAAACAATGCAAAATATGGTCGAGACAAACACATTTAACACGTGGGCAAAGGCCAATGTATGAGCTCTACCCCATTCCCATGACCATCACCTTGGTTCCTATAGGCCCTAGATGAACCTCCTTTATCATTCAAGAACCCATGATTTTCCCAACCCCTGGTGGGCAATGAATTGCCCTACCTTAAAGGGGATATCCATTGCTATACCTTACACATCATGCTCTTATCCCTTGAGCCCTGAGCAGTTAATCATAGAAAAATCATAAAAGACAAAAGGCATATGAAGAAGGGTGGAAAAATCAAGACCGAGGTAACTCATGCACCACGATTGCTCCCTCCTATACATTATATACCCAAGTGTGGGCTTCCCTTTATTAGGTACCCTTGTACCCCGACATGTGACCCAGGGTTTCCCCTTTCATTCCCTACTTCGTTCCATCACTTTATCACTTGCCACCACCATTTGAAGGATGTACCTTGGACATATTGTCCCCTCTAGAAGTAGAAACCATATATTAGGGTACTTGGTTAACCCCCCTTGGAGCCTGGAGACATTAGCACATGCCAAAGCCCACTATGGAAGGGCATGCCATTATGAAGTTCCCACCTGTTGTCCATTGTTTGTAAGCTCTTTAACTTGATTTCTTTAAATGACTTGTTGTAATGGAAGGTAAGGGGGAACATTGGTTCTTATGTAGGTTGTAGATGGTTCCCATATTGGGTTTGGCCTCCCTATACGGAGTCCTAACCCTCCAGAGGGCTACATTGGCACATTTAGGGTGTCTGTAGAGAGCCATGGTTCTGCACAATAGTAGACATTATTCCTTGGATCCCAATAAATGATCAGATATTGCTCGATATTCACCTATTGGACGAGGAAGATGGATGTGGTTCACCATGCCCAGTCGTCCTTACAATTGTACCATGCACTTGGCAGATGACCCAGGACCTGTATGATGATGTGACATGACCTATACCATCATCTGAGCACTTTCAGATGGTCTACAAGCATCTAGGATCTGTTTGGAGACCCATGAGGACACGTGTGTCCCCCCACATCCATTGTGAACACCACAAGATCATTATTTGGAGAACAAGGGGCCAACCCCTTGTCCACTACTTTTAGGAGTCCTGTTTCCAATCATGCCATCTATGGACTTCATCAGGCCTCATACAAGTTCCAACGACATCTATTGTTGATCATTTGACCTCTTGAGAGACTTATTTTTTGGTTTATGAGCTAGTTTGGTGGGCTTGTCACCAAAAGTTAGTTATCTTGTACATTATTTTATTCTAGGGGCTAAAGTAGGCCTAATTAACTAAATTGAACTCATTAGAAGTGTATAAATACAAGTGATGTGATTTCATTTTCGTATCATCATTTGGATTGGACTTGTATCTCTTTAAAGAACTTCGCTATCCTTCTTGGAGTACAAAATTTTGGAGCATGGAATGAATTTTGATGTTTGGATCATTTTCTCTTGTCTTGGAGCTTCTCGATTAGCAAAGTTTTGATGGTTGGATATACTCTTAATACATGTAAGTGAAATTTAATGCTATGCTTTCCTTCTTGGAGTACAAAATTTTGGAGCATGGAATGAATTTTGATGTTTGGATCATTTTCTCTTGTCTTGGAGCTTCTCGATTAGCAAAGTTTTGATGGTTGGATATACTCTTAATACATGTAAGTGAAATTTAATGCTATGCTTTCTTTCTATTTTGTCACATACATTGTTGTTGGGATTTCGCTATATTAGGGCTAATTTAGTGCATCCATTTATGCGAAATTGTGGAAATTTTGTTTCTAGATAGTGATGCTTCATGTATGGGACATGTATTATGAGTGAATGTTCCTAAAGATGCTTCATCATTGAAATTCATCTTGACAAGCCATCTATTTTTCAAAACGAAGTATAATGTCATTGAAGTTGCTTTTGTTGTTGCCCAACTGCCATGCGAAGTTGTCTTTGAGGCCTCCTTGATATAGAAAATTAAATATCCATAGTCATAATTACTCTTGAATTCAAATATCCCCAAGGGATTAGACACTAGTCCACCATAAAAGTGATCACCTTAAACCTATTTTCCTTCTCCCACTTCTTTTCTAGGTCTAGCTCTCTGGGTCTCCTAGGGCATCATTTATCTTCCAAACAACCCACTGAAAAAATTCAATCTCTTGGGATCCTCTGCGCTGGGTATTCTCTTAGGCAGCCTCCAATTTTGAAGAAATTTCGACGATGGGATTCTGAGATACCTCAAGCCCTAGCCTCAAGTTCAATTTTTTCCTTTAGTTTCTTTAAGCTAAAAACCTCATTGGGATCCTTACATTTCCTTGTATCGTAAATTCATTCTTTGGTCCCTTTCTCCCTCCATATTAGGTCAAGTATATCATTGGTTTCTAAACCCTACCCCCTTTACCTAACCCCGGGTCCACCCGGTCTCGTGTGGTCCCATACGCTATTAAGGATAATTCTTCAAAGATCACTGGGAATCCAAGCCTTCACAAAAATATTAGGGTTTTAGGACCTCCATTGTAAGATACATACCCTAAACCTAAAGCTTGAAATTATCCTTGAGTGCCTTCAACCTTGCTTTTCAAAGCAAGCAAGCTATACATTTGATCCTCTCTTGTGAATAGGCCCACAGGATCACCCCTCATCCTATCATTGACCTATTCATTTCATGGTTCTTATTATATCGGGTCTCCTCCCATCGTTGAAACTCCGTAAAGAGTAGGGAGCCATAGCTGAGGTGACAGTGGGATATTGCTCCATTGTTACCCTTGATCTTGTAGTATCCCTCCAAGGATCCCCTTTTAGGACCCTTGCTAAATTGAGCAATAACAGGTCCTGCAGCCCAACGCAAGTTCTAAAGCCATTAATCCTCTTATTAGGTGATAAGCGCAACTTATCCATGAGGCTCATTGACGTATATTTCCTCCCATACTTGTGCACTAAGTCTTTTATAAGGTCTCCTCCCTCTCACAATGCATTAATACTTCCTAAGGATAAGTCACCTAGCCTTGTACTGCCTCGCTCAGTGAAAAAAAATGCACTTTAGAAGAACAAGGACCTTCGCTCCTCTAAAAAGCGCACTTTAGAAAAGCAAGGACCTTCTCTCCTCTAAAAAGCACACTCTAGACAAAAAAGGACCTTCTTGCTTGCAAAATCTTACTCTGAGAGCCTGAGCTTACTTCAAAACAACAAGCGTACTTCAGGACTATGAGCGCACTCCTTCGGCACGAAGAACTATGTCCTCTTAGAGCGCTTGGCACACTCACTAAGCATGAAGCTTTATTCTTCTCTTAGAGTGCATGGCGCATGAAATAATCACGAAGCATGAAGCTTCATCCTTCCCTTTGAGCACATGGCGCAGTCACGGATATTGAAGCTTGAGCACACTCCTTCAGCACGAAGAAATGCACCCTCTTTGAGCGCATGAGCACATCTTCAAGGCTTGAGTGTTTCTTTGTCTCTTTGGAGTGTGCACTTGCACCCTCTTATTCTCTTTGAGCACATGAGCGCACCTTGAAGGCCTGAAGGCCCGAAGCCTCACTCCTTCATCTCTTTGGAGTGTGTCGTTGTGCCTTCTTAGTCTCTTTGAGCGCATGAATGCACTTTGAAGGCCTAAAGCCTCACTCCTTCATCTCTTCGGAGTGCGCCCTTGCGCCCTTGGTGTTCTCTCTCTTTTTCTTGAGCACATAAGTGCACCTTGAAGGCCTCTTGTGAGCCTTGATGAGTTTAACTGCGCCCTCCCAATCAAGCCTTCTTCTTTTAACCCTCTCATAGGCCTATCATGAGCAGATCATTCATTGAGCCAGGTAGTGATAGAAAAGATGTTTTAAGACTGATTTTTCCTTGCCATGAATGATTTTCATTCGCAGGGGTACTATCTCAGCATGACAAGGTGATGCTCAAGAGCCAGGTAGTGATAGAAAAGATGTTTTAAGACTGATTTTTCCTTGCCATGAATGATTTTCATTTGCAGGAGTACTATCTCAGCATGACAAGGTGATGCTCAAGAGTAGATAGCAAGGAGAAAGCATAAAGAAACACCTGCAGAGAAGAATAACAAAATAATTGTATCATGAAGACATGAAGCAGATCATGGACCGAGACAAAAAGAAGACATTGCATGATGATTCGGGAGATTCCGACATTGATCAAAGACACTTTGGAGGATGAATACGAGCAACAAATTGGATCCTTCATGAAGAAAAAGCATAGATTAGATCTATCATCAAGAATGCAGGATGAAGCCGCAAGGAAGTCAACTTGGCATTGCCACCTCAACATGAAGTTCATGTCATCATTGTCAAGTTGTAAGTTGTACCAATGTCATCATAGTAGTCAATGTGTGTCCATGTGTCATTCCACATCAGCATGCGGAATGTAATGATGTATTCTCAAGAAAATGACAAAACGTAATTTGTGGAAGTCCAAGAGTCATATGTGGAACATGAAGAGTCACATAGTCATATATGTCATGTTGAGATTTTGTGTAGTTGGTGTAGCATCGGGTGTGCTCTAGCCCTGAAATTTTGTGGAGGGGCTAAGACACACTTGAACTCCAAAACCCAGAAAGTGTTTTGTGAAATTTTAGCTGGCGTTCAAGTTATTCAAATAATTAATTATTTTAATGTATTTCCTAAGTTTAAACTTAGGAAAATTAAATAATTAAAGTGAATTAATTAAAACATGTGCTGAAATGTTCTAAAAGACACAGATCAAGCAGTCTTTTAATCTCAGTCGTTGATGAGTGTTTTAATCTCGGCCATTGATGAGATCATCGAAAAAGTATAAGAGAAAGGCTTGAGTGTCAGTTGGAGACACACAAATGGAGGCAAAGCTGAGCAATAGATCTGGAATTCTAGGGCAGGGTTTGCTAAGAATTTCTGGAAAAGTTTTTCTGTAGCGAGGGGTAGTATTGGCTGAGGGGATGATCTGATCCGGTAGCCAAGAGTCAGTAAGAGGCAGAGGACCAGCAAACAAGGACAATGCAGAGAAGCAGAGAGCAGCAGCAGCAGCTACGCAGGACAGTGTTGAAGCTCCAGAGGGTTTCAGAATTACGCAGAGGGTCTCCAGGGCCAGCGTAAGGCCTGTGTCACCCTCTCTGGGCAACGCAGTGGCACACAGAGCTGACGCGGGGCTTTAGGGGTAGCGCTGGGGTTTCTAGGGCTAGATCCAGGCTGAGTCTTGTAAATCCCGTTTGAGGGTGTGGATCAGTCAGATATTTGGTCTTAGAACAACAGGTTAGCTGCAAATTTCTTTTATTCCCTGTCGGGTTTTCCAGATCTAGAACCCAGATTTACTGTACTCAGATTTACTGTACTCATAATCTACTTAATAAAATAAACACTCATATCTGCTGCAACAGTTTTCCTGCTTTGGGTTTTTCCGGGGACTTATGTCCAAAAATCCATGTGTCACTTTGTTGAATGAGCATAGTATTCAGTAAATGATCTGCATGTGTAGACTGTTAGTTGTGTTTACTTCAGTATTTTCTGAATCTAATTTCTGGAAATAACTTGTATAATTTAAATCAAGTGGGAGAAGTAAACCATGATACTGCAGTAGAATTTTCACATGGTATTAGAGCGATAGCAGATCAAACTGAATCTCTAGAAATCCGCTGAAGAAAATTTTGTCTGCAGGATAGCAGCAGAGATCCGGAAGGGGCAACGTGACAGCAGGAGGATGCAGATCCAAGAAGGGACAATGCTGCAGATTTAGAAGGCCATCAGGCTTACGCAGAGCCTTCCTAGGCCAGCGTAAGGACTGCGTCACCTAGTCTAGGGTTACACAGTCCACTTCTGAGCAGTGCTAAGGCTACATTGAGCCGGTTAGTGAGACGCAGTCCAATCATTCTTCCTGTTGTAGAAAAGCCCTGCCAATATCTGGAAGCAATGCTTCCGATCTTCAACAGTGCTGGTGTGGTGGAGATTCTGTCGGTACAGAATTGTGCCTAGCAAAGTCAACAAAGAGTGGGAGGAAGACAGTTACTTAGTAGATCTGAGCCAAAAAGATCTAAGATTTGATCAGGAGGATCAAAGAGAACTGTTCGTTTGTTTTTGGCTGAAGTTTTCCGAGAGGGAAATCAGTTTTCATAAGAAGCAGTTACTAGAGGGTTTCTAGTCACTAAGAAACCTAGATCCAGAGTTTCTGTAGCCACAGAAAAGGGGAGAAGAGTACTGTTTCTGTCAAATCTGAGCTAGATGGCGCGATATGGACTAAGGGATCAGGATAGGTTCGACGACATGTACAACTTTGTTATCTGGAGGGCCAGAATCCTGTCAGTTCTGGATGAGTATGGTCTCAACGATCATGTAGAGAAAGTTCTAGTTGTACCAACCGATGCAGATCCTCTAAAGAAGTACGAAGAAAATAAAGCGTGAACTAAGCATTTGATCATAGACGGAGTCAAAGACCATGTCATACCTCATTTCCTGAAAGAATACTGAAAATGAGATGTGGGTAGCCTTGGAAACGATGTACCAAGGAGGCTCTATCCAATGAAGAATGCTTTTGGAGAACCAAATGTGGTTGTTCGAAATGATGAAGGGTGAAGAGATAGAGCCATTCCTCTTCAGGCTTCAAGTTATCCGAGATCAGCTGATTGGCATGGGTGCAAATCCGGATGAAGGGATCCTAGTGAGGACGACCCTAAATGTAGTCTCAGAAGAATGGGAAACGTTTGTCCAGAGCATTCTGGGAAGGGCAGCGTTACCATCATGGGCAGACATGTGGGCTATCCTCCGCTAAGAGGAGATGAGGAGGATCACCAAGAAGCAAAATATTTGTGGTGGAAGCGGATGAGCCAGAGTAAAGAAAGAAGAGGAGGATGATGCAGCCCCTGCATCAAAGGAAAGGAAGCAAAAAGGGAAGAAGAAGAGGGACCTTTCCAAGGTTCAGTGCTTTAACTATGGCGATCTTGGACACTTCGCCAACACTTGTCCTAAGAAGAAGGACAAAGGATCTTCTGATTCCAAGGCTACAACAGCAAAGGATGATGGCTCTGATGCAGCCATGAGTGCTCACGCACCTCGAGAGAAGAGGTGGGGTGAAATGGAGCTGTAGAGCATCTACAGACAGTGGTGGGTTCCTTGAGTCAGCCCTACACTTGATCACATACGAGCTACGGGAGCCTTAAGACGGTAGCGGGATGAGTCGGGAGATGGTTGTAGAAGGTCATAGTGGAGCAGAGGGCAGTGTTGAAGGGTTGTAGAGGGAGAAGCGTAATGCAGAGGCAACGACAACGTGGAGGCAGCAGCGCAGAGGCTGATGGGACTTCAACAACACAGAGAGGTTGGGCTCACGCAGTGCAGAGTTGTAGCATAACAGTGACTTCAAGAGCACAACATAAATCAGCAGCCAGGGAGCTTCAGTGATAGATGCAGCCTGACTTATCTGTCAAAAATTTGGGCAAGAGTCTTTCAATTACTTACTTCTCGGCAACTGAGTTGCAATGCAACAGTTAGCAGTGGCAGTGCTATGGGCAGCATGATGCAACAATTTGAGAGGGAGCTGCAGTACAGATGTGGCAGTGTCGGTGGCAGTGAGATGGGCATCAGTACAGAAAGTAGCAGTGCAGTGGATGGAGGGCAGCATGCTAAGCATCAGCAGCACAAAAACCAACATCAAGATCTTGCAGTACATGGTGTGGATGTATTGCTAGAGCACACTCCGTGCTAAGAGGGAGTGTTGAGATTTTGTGTATTTGGTGTAGCATTGAGTGTTCTCTAGCCCTGAAATTTTGTGGAGGTGCTAAGACACACTGAATCTCCAAAACCCAGACAGTATTTTGTGAAATTTCAGCTGGTGTTCAAGTTATTCAAATAATTAATTATTTTAATGTATTTACTAAGTCTAAACTTAGGAAAATAAAATAATGAAAGTGAATTAATTAACACATGCTGAAATGTTCTAAAAGACGCAGATCAAACAGTCTTTTAATCTCAGCCCGTGACGAGTGTTTTAATATCAGCTGTTGATGAAATCATTGAAAAAGTATAAGAGAAAGGCTTGAGGGTCAGTTGGAGACACACACACGGAGGCAGAGCTGAGAAATAGATCTGAAATTCTAGGGCAGGGTTTGCTAAGAATTTCTGGAAGAGTTTTCTGCAGCGAGAGGTAGTATTGGCTGAGGGGATGATCTGATCCTAGAGCCAAGAGTCGGTAAAAGGAAAAGGAGCAGCAAACAAGGACAGTGCAGAGAAGCAGAGAGAAGCAACAATAGCTGCGAAGGTGCTACGCAGGACATCACTGAAGCTCCAGAGGGTCTCCAGGGCCAGAGTAAGGCCTGTGTCACCCTCTCTGGGGTTATACAGTCCCTCTCTGGGCAGCGCAGTGGCACACAGAGCCTAGTAGGGCTGACGCTGGGGCTTCAGGGAAAACACTAGGGTTTCTAGGGCCATATCCGGGCTGAGTCTTGTAAATCTCGTTTGAGGGTGTGGATCAGTCAAATATTTGGTCTTAGAACAACAGCTTAGCTGAAAATTTCTTTTATTCTCTGTCGGGTTTTCCAGATCTGGAACCCATATTTACTGTACTCAGAATCTACTTAATAAAATAAACCCTCATATCTGCTGCACCGGTTTTCCCGCTTTGGGTTTTTCCGGGGACTTATGTCCAAAAATCCATGTGTCACTTTGTTGAATGAGCATAGTATTCAGTAAATGATCTGCATGTGTAGACTGTTAGTTTTGTTTACTTTGGTGTTTTCTGAATCTAATTTCTGGAAATAACTTGTATAATTTAAATCAAGTAGGAGAAGTAAACCATGATAGAGAAGTCCAAAGGTCATTTATGTTGAGAATTAGGTAGGGCTAGGTTTAATTAAAATTCTCTTCTTGATAATTGTTGATATTTTGTATATTTGGTGTAGCATCGGGTGTGCTATAGCCCTGAAATTTTGTGGAGGGGCTAGGACACACTTGATCTCCAAAACCCAGAAAGGGATTTGAGAAATTTCAGTTGGTGTTCAAGTTATTCAAATAATTAATTATTTTAATGGGTTTCCTAAATCTAAACTTAGGAAAATAAAATAATTAAAGTGAATTAATTAACATATGTGCTAAAATTGTCTTAAGTCACATGGATCAAGCAGTCTTTTAATCTCAGCTGTTGATGAATGATTTAATCTCGGTCGTTGAAGGGTTCAACAAAAAGTATAAGAGAAAGGCTTGAGGGTCAGTTGGAAGAGACACACAGTTGCAGAACAGAGGAATAGATATGGAATTCTAGGGTGGGTTTGCTAAGAATTTCCGGAGGAATTTCCTGCAGTGAGGGGTAGTATTGGCTAAGGGGATGATCTGATCCCAAGATCCAAGAGACAACAAGAGGCATAGGAGTAGCAACAAGGGCAACACAGAGGGAATTCATAGCTACGCAGTCCAATAGGGGCAACACAAAGGCAGCTGGGGCCACGCAGGGCTGACGCAAGCCTAGCAAAGGCAGCGCAGGGGAAGCATAGACCCTCTAGGCATGACGCAGGCCCTCCCAGAACCACGCAGAGGCTAACGCAGGCCTTCAGAGCTAACGCTGGGGCTTCAGGAGCAGCGCTGAGGGTTTTTAGGGTCAGATCCGGGCTGAGTCTTGAAAATCCCGTTTGAGGGTGTGGATCAGTTTGATATTTGGCACTAGAACTTCAGGTTAGCTGCAGATTTGATTTCTTTTATTCTCTATCGAGTTTTCCATATCTGGAACCCAGATTTGTTGTACTTGGAATCTACTTAATTAAAAAACCCTCATATCTGCTGCATCGGTTTTCCCGCTTTGGGTTTTTCCGAGGAATTATGTCCAAAAATTCATGTGTCACTTTGTTGCATGAGCGTATTATTCAGTAAATGATTTGCATGTGTAGGCTGTAGTTGTGTTTATTTTCGGTATTTTCTAAATCTAATTTTTGAAAATAACTTGTATTAATTAAATCAAGTAGGAGAAAATAAACCAATACACTGCAGTAGAATTTTCACATGTTATCGGAGTGATAGCAGATCATGCTGAATCTCCAACAATCAGCTGAAGAAATATTTTTCTATAGGGTGGCAGAAGAAGCAGCAGATCTAGAAAGGGCATCTTGACAGCAGGAGAACGCAGATCCATAAGACAGCGCTGAAGTTGCAGAAGGCCTTCAGGCTTACGTAGACCCTTCCCAGGGCAGCGTAAGGACTGCATCACACAGTCTGGGGTTACGCAGTCCACTTCTGAGAAGCGCTGGGCCAGCCAGTGAGATGCAGTCCAGTCATTTCTCCGGTTGCGGAAGAATCTTTCCAAGATCTAGAAGTAGTGCTTCAGATCTTCAGCAGCGCTAGTGGGGTAGAGATTCTGCAGGTGCAGAATTGTGCCTAGATAAGGCAACAAAGGCAGGAGGAAGACAGTTACTTAGCAGATCTGAGCCAAACAGATCTGAGATTCGATCAAGAGGATCAGAGAATACTGTCCGTTTGTGTTTTGGTGGAAGATTTCCAGGAATGAAACCAGTCTTCAACGTAAGTAGCTACTAGAGGGTTTCTAGTCACCAAGAAACCCAGATCCAGAGGGATAAGTACTGTTTCTGTTAGATCTGAGCAAAGATGGCTCGATATGGACTAATGGGTCAAGATAGATTGGACGACATGTCCAACTATGTTATCTAGAGGGCCAGAATCCTCTCAGTTCTGGATGAGTATGGTCTCAAGGAGCATGCAGAGAAGGTTCTTGTTGTACCAATCGATGCAGATCCTCTCAAGAAGTATGAAGAAAATCAAGCGCGGACGAAGCGTTTGATCTTAGATGGAGTCAAGGACCACGTGATTCCTCATAGTGCTAGTAATACTACAATAAATGACATGTGGATAGCCTTGGAGACAATGTACCAAGGAGGCTCCGTACAAATAAGAATGCTTCTTGAGAACCAGATGCGGTTGTTCCAAATGATGAAGGGTGAAGAGACAGATCCATTCCTCTTCAGACTTCAAGCCATCCGAGATCAGCTGGTTGGTATTGGTGCTACTCTGGATGAGGGACTCTTAGTGAGGACTGCTCTTAATGCAATCTCGGAAGATTGGGAAGCGTTTGTCCAGAGCATTCTGGGAAGGGAAACGTTACCCTCTTGGGCTGGCATGTGGGCTATCCTCTGCCAAGAGGAGATCAGGAGGGTCACCAAGCGTCAAAATATCAGTCGAGGAAGCGTAAAGGCCAAAGTCAAGGAAGAGGAGGAGGATGCATCCCTTGCATCAAGGGAAAAGAAACAACAAGGGAAGAAGAAGAAGGACCCTTCCAAGGTCATATGCTTTAACTGTGGTGATCTACTCCATTTCGCCAGCAGTTGTCCTAAGAAGAAGGACAAAGGCTCTTCTGATTCCAAGGCCGCGACAACAAAGGATGATGGCTCTGATGATGATGTAGCCATGAGTTCTCATGTACCTCAAGATAAGAGGTGGGGTGACATGGATCTATAGAGAATCTACAGACAATGGCGGGATCCTTAAGTCAGCCCTACTCTTGGATCACATACGAGCTACGGGAGCCTTAAGACGGTAGTGGGATGAGTCAGGAGATGGTTGCAGATGGCCACATTGAAGTGGAAGATTGAGCTGAAGAGCTGGAGAAGGAGCAGTGTGATGCAGAGGCAGCAACAACGTGGAGAAAGCAACGCAAAGAGGTTGATGGGACTTTAGCAACGCAGAGAAGCCGTGCTCACGCAGTGCAGTGTTGCAACATGACAGTGCCTCTAGGAGGACAACGTGAATCAACATCCAGGGAGCTTTAGTGGTGGCAGGAAACTTGACTTATCTGTCAAATAGTTGGGCAGAGTCCTTCAGTTGCTTACTTCTCAGCAACTGAGTTGCAATGCAACAGTTAGTAGTGGTAGGGCTATGGGCAGCATGTACAGAGAGCAGCAGTGCAGTGGATGGAGGGCAGCAGGCCAAACATCAGCAGCACAAAATCCAATACACTTTCCTAGTGCATGGTGTGGATGCATTGCTAGAGTACACTTTCCTAGAGCACACTCTGTGCTAAGAGGGAGTGTTGAGATTTTGTATAGTTGGTGTAGCATCGGGTGTGCTCTAGCCCTGAAATTTTTTGGAGGGGCTAGGACACACTTGATCTCCAAAACCCAGAAAGGGATTTGAGAAATTTCAGTTGGTGTTTAAGTTATTCAAATAATTAATTATTTTAATGGGTTTCCTAAGTCTAAACTTAGGAAAATAAAATATTTAAAGTGAATTAATTAACACATGTGCTGAAATTGTCTTAAGTCACATGGATCAAGTAGTCTTTTAATCTTATCCATTGATGAATGATTTAATCTCGGCCATTGAAGGGTTCAATGAAAAGTATAAGAGAAAGGCTAGAGGGTCAGTTGGAAGAGAGACACAGTTGCAGACTTGAGGAATAGATCTGGAATTCTAGGGCGGGTTTGCTAAGAATTTCTGGAGGAATTTCCTGCAGTGAGGGGTAGTATTGGCTGATGGGATGATCTGATCCCAAGAGCCAAGAGACAGCAAGAGGCAGAGGAGTAGCAACAAGGGCAACGCAGAGGGACTTTAGAGCCACGCAGTCCAGCAGGGGCAGCACAGAGGCAGCTGGGGCCACACAGGGTTGACGCGGGCCTAGCAAAGGCAGCGCACGGGCATCATAGACCCTCCAGGGGTGACGCAGGCCCTCCCAAAGCTATGCAGAGGCTGACACATGCCTTCAGAGCTGACGCTGGGGCTTTAGGAGCATCATTGAGGGTTTCTAGGGTCAGATCTAGGCTGATTCCTGTAAATCCTGTTTGAGGGTGTGGATCAGTCTGATCTTTGGCACTAGAAATTCAATTTAGTTGCAGATTTGATTTCTTTTATTCTCTGTCAGGTTTTCCATATTTGGAACCCAGATTTGTTGTACTCAGAATCTACTTAATAAAATAACCCTCATATCTGCTGCACTGGTTTTCCCGCTTTGGGTCTTTTCGGGGACTTATGTCCAAAAATCCATGTGTCTCTTTGTTGCATGAGCGTATTATTTAGTAAATGATCTGCATGTGTAGGCTGTAGTTGTGTTTATTTTCGGTATTTTCTAAATCTAATTTCTGGAAATAACTTGTATTAATTAAATCAAGTAGGAGAAAATAAACCAATACACTGCAGTAGAATTTTCACAATAATAACTTGTGAGCTTACTTCTTTTACTTATGTCTTCTCTTCTTAGCTTATTATGTCTTTCATCAAGTCAATTACCAAAACACAAGAGACACAAATTTAGGCTTTTTGAGCCAGGGCCAAAACCTCTCCCTCTTGGAGAGGAAAACTCACAAGAAATTCTTCTTATAGTCTTTTAGATGACAAGTACCATGACCATGACACAGACCCTAAACCATTGTATACCTCCAAGATCTTGTCACTGCTTCTTTAATGACGCCTTAAGTTGATCCTTCTTTTCTGCATCGTCCTACACCGTTTTGCACCTGGACTAGAGAGCTCGGTCTCTAAATGTATTTTTCATTCTTTCTTGATTCTAGAACATCTTGACTTACCTTATAAACTTCTTGTACTTATGTTACCTTCTTGCTGCACTTGTGAATAGTATTATGCATCTCCTTAGTATCAAAAACAAAGATATAATCCAAGACAATTATCCGTGACTATATCCTTTTCTTCACTGTGAGACAGTGACCCGAAACAATGCCTTCCTTTCTTTACCGTGGTGTATATCTTACTTCACAATATGTCCAATTAACTTCGTACTTCTCTACGGCCTTGAAATCGCATTATATTACAGATTCACCCTTGAATGCTTCCCTGTTCCACCCCCTAATTCTGCACTTTATTTCTGTCCTTACCTTCGCATTAACTCACATAATTGTTCCCTAATCCACCGCAAACTTGTCATTGTGATTTTGTTCGAAAATATCAAAGGAGTCGAGTTCTGTTTCATCTCTGTTCTGCGCAACATAGTGGACTACTTATGGTGGTCAGGCCCTGTAATAAGTCGACCTGACCATGAAGAGATGTGACGGTTCATGAGCCAACTTTGCTTGCTGTTTATAGGGTGACTTGTAGAGGAGTTCTTCCAGCGTATTGTAGGTTGTCTTTGAAGATTGTTTACATCAAGTATTATCACCATTCTTGAGCCATGTCTTCAAGCTTATTTGACAAGGTCTTGAGGCATACCATCATTGTCTTTAATTCATATACAAGACTCTATTTATGACAAGACGAAAAATCCATAAAAGACATCAAGAAGAAGTCTTTTGACCTATAATAAAATTCCTTTCTCATGAAACCCATGAAGTAAGCTTAACAAAAATACATTTTATTATCTTTATCTTCTTCATTACATAAATACATAATTACATAGTTAATATAAAGACCGAACCTAGTTTGTAATATTCCCAATTAGCGATAGCTAATTGGAAATATTAATTTTGACCAATTTTGCTTTATTATATTCGGTGCGTGAATAAAGTGAGTAAAATATTAATTAACTCACTTAGGATAAAACACTTTCCTAAAGTCCACATCGAAATTAAAGAGTGTGGGGCCTAGTGGCCAAGTGGACAGCGCAGGAGAGGGACGCAGACAACGTGGGCAGCGTGGGGCCTACTTCACACAGATGAGGGAGACAACGTGGGCCAAGGAGCACGTGGAGGTGGTGGGGCCTAGGGAGAGAGAGGCCCAGCGTTATGAAAGGGAGGAGAGCCCCCTCATTTGGTCATTCATGTTTATGCATATTGAGCTAGTCATTTCGACTTGGAGCACGCTGGCTGTTTAGCTTGTCTGCAGCACTGTTCAGTGCATCGGGTGCCTTCGTTCGGAGATCCCACCCTCAGCCCCGGGAGACTTCGAGTGCTTGCTCGAGTGAGGTAGTTTCATCAGCATTTTGTAGGAGGATCGGTGTTTGCATTCGTGGGAGGAGCAGAGCCATTAGGGACTGCGTAGTCTTGAGAGGGAGGACGCAGTCCATCTTGAGGGAGCTCCGGAGTGGCATTATTTTGGAGGATTTTGGCCGGAGAATTGAGCAAGGGGCCAGCCCTTGCCTATTGGAGGCATTTGGCAGAGTGGGAGGCCATATTTTGGAGGATCTCATTCAGCACCAGCGTGGCCCTTGGGAGGATAGCGTAGATCCTCAAGGGAGGCATTTTCGGGGGTCGACCATTTCATGAACGCTCTCTGGGCTATTCTGGGTATTGTGAGTAAAGGCCGATTCTAGAGTTTCAACTTTTTCTGAGTCGGGGAGTAGCCCCAAATACTCATCTTGTTCCAATAGTAGCAGCAGCACGACAGTTTCCCAGCAGCTTGGACACAGAGTAGAGAGCAGCCATTCCATTGATATTCTGAGAGTATTCCTACACTTGCCTGGTGCAAGTCGAGGTGCCATCACTCTGATCACCTCTTGTACTCATTTCTATTTCTCAGTATAATAAAATGGCTCAGTATTCTCTCTATTTCATGTGTATCTGCTTCATGTTCAGTCTTTAGCATTTTGTATCTTGTTGTATGCTTTGTATTGCTATCTATTTCCCTTTCGGGATATTACAGTGGTATCAGAGCTCATAGACCTGGTTCAGCCTGTGGGGCGAGTTGTCTATGACACCGGGAGAGAAGCCGTATATTTTCTACAGAGGTAGAAAGTACCGTGATAGAGAGCGTAGGTTGCAAATCACCTACGGAGAGGGTGACTGCGTTCCAGTGGTGGACACAGAGCAGGAGGAGCCGATGGCAGATGACAGTGATGCAAAACAGTTTGGGGAAATGCTCCTCAAGTCAGTACAGGATCTGGCAAGGCAGATTGAGATGATGGGTCAGAGATTCACTGCTGTAGAGGCTAGACAGCGTGAAACCTCAAGGGGTTTCCAGGTTGGTGAGGGGTCAGGCACATCCCACCATTTGCAGAAGCGTGATGCCACTCCACACATGGCATCACATGCACCCACACGATCTACCATGCCCACTTTTCTGGCCGCGGACACGGGAGCAGGATCACAGCAGGAGCCGAAGACTGGCCACATGGGTGATTACTTTGCTGAGGATCAGGCATACGGGCAGGAGTTCAGGGATGCCCGTTCATTTTGAGATTTTGTTCAGCTCCAGCGGGACAACAGATGTCGTGATCATCACAGGGGACACCGGCATTATCATGACGGAGACACTCAGCGTACGGTGAGCAGGTTCCACTTGCCTATGTTTGATGGTTCATCAAACAGTTCGGCAAAGGCTTGGGTGGAGAAGCTAGACATATACTTCTAGCTCAACCAGATGGTAGAGACGGAGGCCATCAAGGTGACAGCGTTGCATTTGGATGGCGAGGCCCACGATTGGTGGTTCCACGGGATGATTACACTCGGGCATTCGACAGTGACTAAATATGCCGAGTTCACCAGGAGGTTGATAGAGAGGTTTGATCGAAGGGATCCGGAGGAGCACTTTGTTGAGCTGACAAGGCTCAAACAGATCGGGAGTCCGGATACATATATCTCAGATTTCCTAAGACTTTTAGTGATGGTGCCAGATCTATCCGCGGCACGGATGATTTACATGTTCATTGAGGGGTTAGCAGAGCCACTTCGGGGATTAGTCAGATCCACTAGATCAACCACACTCCACGATGCAGTTGGCAGGACCCGAGATTTGCAGGATGCCTTACCCAGGACCAGGACGCCTTACCCCCAGAGACAGGCTTTCCAGCCTAAGGGGAAGGATGTGAGAATTCTGCCTCCAAAGGGGAATCAGGGTAGGGGACAGTTGGATGATGATGCCAGAAGGGAGTTGAAGAAGAAGAGGTTGTGTTTCACATGTTAGGAGTTGTGGGCACCAAGACACAGATGTGTTGCTGGCAAAGCACACTTAATTGAGGTCTTCTCCGATAGCAGCGGGGAAGAGGATGAGTATGATGACGTGGAGGCAGGGGGTAGCCATGCAGCGCAGGACCATTTGCCACCTCCACCACCAGGAGCAGGAGGTGTAGCCTTTGCACCTACAGGGGGGACCTCTGGCGGTACCCAAGTATGTCTGTTGCATGTCAGGGACGATACGGGGAGCAACGAGTATCGATGCGGTGGTGGAAATGACCCACAACTTCATCGATGCACAGATGGTAGAGCGGAGAGGCATACTGACAGAGAGCTTCTATGGGTTTTTAGTATTGGTCCTAGGAGATTAGACTATGTAGTGTGCCAGATATGTTCCAGAGCTGGCAGTGACGATGGGCACCTACACAGTGACTGACCACTTTTTCGTGGTTAACATACCGGATACCAATGTGGTATTGGGTGTATAGTGGCTGATCACTCTAGGGAAGGTCACCACAGATTGGGAGGCCTTGGAGATGGAGTGGGATGATAAGAAGACCGGGAAGCATGAGAAGATACGGGGCATGCACACTTACCCACCCCAGACCGTTTCAGCTCACCGGATGGAGGCAGACTTTTGGAAGGGAGACATAGAGTGGGCAGTAGAACTGCGTGCATCAGAGGCAGGGACCACCGGGCAGACAGTGCATCCAGAGATACAGACCATCCTTGACAGGTATGCCATGGTGTTTGGGGAGATACCGCCAGGTCAGCCACCAGATCGGGGATTTGAGCTTACGATTGAGCTAGAGTAGGGCATTCAGGCCGTCATTACCACACCCTATAGGCACCCCAAGGCCTATCGGGACGAGATTGAGTGGGCTATCCGCGAGCTGTTAGCCCTTGGACACATTCGGCCTAGTACCAGTCCTTTCACTTCTTCGGCAGTGTTGGTGAAGAAGAAGGACGACACATTGCGGATGTGCATTGACTACAGGGCCCTGAACAAAAAGACCATGAAGAACAGGTACTCTATACCACGGATTGACGAGCTGATGGATGAGTTGAGAGGGGCACAGTTCTTCTCAAAGATTGACTTGAGATCCAAGTACCACCAGATTTGCGTGAGGGAACAGGACATTCCCAAGACCTCTTTCAGGTGCCATTATGGCCACTTTGAGTTCTTGGTGATGCCCTTCGGGCTAACCAACGTACTGGCCACCTTCCAGTCGTGCATGAACCACATCTTCCGTAGTCACCTGAGGAAGTTTATGCTGGTTTTCTTTGATGATATATTGATGTATAGCAGGACATGAGAGGAGCATCTCCAACACATAGAGGCAGTGTTGCGTATTTTGGAGGAGCAACAGTTTTATGCTAAGCTCTCCAAGTGCGAGTTTGGGTTGACGAAGATGTTATACTTTGGGCACATTATAGGGGTGGACGGAGTGAGGGTCCACGAGGAGAAGATCAAGGCCATCAGGGATTGTCCAGAGCCGAGAAACGTGACGGAACTTCGGGGGTTTGTGGGTATCTGCACCTACTATAGGAAGTTCGTCAAGAGTTTCTCTCAGCTTGCTACACCCCTTACAGATCTGACGAAGAAGGGGGCATTTAGTTGGACAGATACAGTGCAGCGGGCCTTTGACAGGCTCAAGGAGGTGATGAGCAGCTGTCTAGTGCTTGCATTGCTAGATTTCATGCAGCCATTCATTCATTTTGGTGCAATGTTGATGCAGGGAGGTCACCCTATAGCTTTTGAGAGCCGGAAGCTCCTTCCACATGAATGGTTGTATGCCATATACGACAAGGAGATGCTGGCCATCATGCATGCATTGGCCAAATTCCGGCAGTACCTGGTAGGTAACAGGTTCAGGGTGAGGACTGACCACAACAGCCTCAGGTTCTTCTTAGAGCAAAAACAGCTACAGGAGAGGCAGCAGAAGTGGGTCAGCAAGATCCAGGCCTACGACTTTGACATCGAGTATGTCAAAGGGAAGAACAACGTGGTGGCTATGCACTTCCACGTAGGCCAGCCACATTGTCTCTGATGAGTTTGGACGCAGATTGGAGGGCCCGACTATTGGTGGAGTACTCCAAGGACAGGTTTGCTTGTGAGGTTTTGGATGGTCAGGTGACAGATGATAGGTACAGGGTGATGGATGAGATCATCTATTACTGGGACAGGATCTTCTTGACTGAGGGCTCTCAGCTCAAGAAGAAGATATTGTAGGCTTCTCATGATTCACCATTGTATGGCCATCAGGGGTTTACCAAAACCTACAGGGCCATCAGCGAGAGGTTCCCATGGAAGGGCCTCAAGGAGGACATACTCCAGCATGTCAGGGAGTGCGAGATTTGTCAGCGCAACAAGGGGGAGATGAACCATCCAGCAGGTTTGTTGCAGCCTCTTCCCATTCCAGAGGGGAAGTGGGAGAGTATTTCGATGGACTTTATCACAGGATTGCCCATGGCGTAGGGCAAGGACTGTATATTCGTCGTCGTTGATCGACTGAAGAAATATGCACATTTTTTTGCCATATCCGCACATTATATAGCAGCACAGGTGGTAGAGCTGTTCTTCAGGGATATCTTCAGGTTACATGGTCTTCCCAAGACCATTGTCAGTGACAGGGACAGCCGCTTCATAGGTGGATTTTGGCAGGAGCTTTTCCGGCTGGTGGGGACAGAGTTGACACCGAGCACCAGCTACCACCCACAAACAGATGGGTAGACAGAGATAGTTAACAAGTGGCTGGAGGGCTACTTGCGTAACTATGTTAGTGGGCAGTAGAGAGCATGGCTGAAGTGGCTGCACCTAGGAGAGTACTGCTACAATAACACACATCACATGTCTATCGGTATGTCTTCGTTCTATGCACTATATGGTTATCATGCTTTATCTTTTGTTGATGTGATGTTTGGTGCCAGCAAGGCTCCAAGAGCCAGGGATTGGATCCAAGAGAGTCAGGATATCCTCCGAGCTCTCAAGGATAATATGGCTACAGCACAGAACCAGTAGAAGCTGTATGCCGACAGGGGTCGGGTGGAGAGACAGTTTGAGGTAGGGGACTTGGTCTACCTATGTTTGCAGCCATACCGACAGTCGACTCTGAAGCAGAAGGGAGCTGAGAAGCTCAAGCCCCGTTTTTATGGGCCTTACAGGGTGATACGCAGGGTTGGACAGGTTGCTTATGAGTTGGAACTGCCCCAAGGCAGCAAGATTCATAACATCTTTCACGTCTCGTGCCTGAAGAAGGCATTAGGACAGCAGGTGACAGTGACTGAGGAGCTTCCGCCTACGGATGATGAGGGGCATTTGGTGCTACAGCCGGAGGCCATTATTGATATCAGGGAGAGGCAGTTGTGGAACAGGACAGTCCGGGAATTCTTAGTGAGGTGGAAGAATTTTCCGGATGAGAATGCCACTTTGGAGAGTGAGAAGATCTTGCAGCATCCATCACTACAGTTGTGTGGGGTCAAGCAACATTTTGTCGGGGGAGACTGTAATATTCCCAATTAGTGATAGTTAATTGGAAATATTAATTTTCACCAATTTTGCGTTATTATATTCGGAGCATGAATAAAGTGAGTAAAATATTAATTAACTCACTTAGGATAAAACACTTTTCTAAAGTCCACATCGAAATTAAAGAGTGTGGGGCCTAGTGGCCAAGTGGACAACGTAGGAGAGGGACGCAAACCACGTGGGCAACGTGGGGCCTACTTCACACAGATGAGGGAGACAACGTGGGCCAAGGAGCACGTGGAGGTAGTGGGGCCTAGAGAGAGAGATGCCCAGCATTATAAAAGGGAGGAGAGCCCCCTCATTTGGTCATTCATGTTTATGCATATTGAGCTAGTCATTTCGACTTGGAGCACGTTGGTTGTTTAGCTTGTATACAACACTGTTCAGTGCATCAGGTGTCTCCATTCGAAGATCCCACCCTCAGCCCCGAGAGACTTCGAGTGCTTTCTTGGGTGAGGTAGTTTCTTCAGTATTTTGCAGGTGGTTCGGTGTTTTTATTCGTAGGAGGAGCAGAGCCATTAGAGACTGTGCAGTCTTGAGGGGGAGGACGCAGTCCATCTTGAGGGAGCTCCGGAGTGGCACTATTTTGGAGGATTTTTGTTGGAGGATTGAGCAAGGGGCTAGCCCTTGCCTATTGGAGGCATTTGGTAGAGTGAGAGGCCATATTTTGGAGGATTTCATTCAGCACCAACGTGGCCCTTGGGAGGATAGTGTAGATCCTCAAAGGAGGCATTTTCGGGGGTCGACCATTTTAGAAACACTCTCTAGGCTTTTCTGGTTATTGTGAGTAGAGGCTGATTTTAGAGTTTCAGCTATTTTTGAGTAGGGGAGCAGCCCCAAATACTCATCTTGTTCCCGTAGTAGCAGCAGCACGACATTTTTCCAACAGCTTGGACGCAGAGCAGAGAGTAGCCATTCCATTGATATTCTGAGAGTATTCCTACACTTTCCTGGTGCAAGTCGAGGTGCCATCACTCTTATCACCTATTTTACTCATTTATATTTCTCAGTATAATAAAATGGCTCAGTATTCTCTCTATTTCATGTGTATCTGCTTCATGTTCAGTTTTTAGCATTTTGTATCTTGTTGTAAGCTTTGTATTGTTGTCTATTTCCCTTTCGGGATATTACATAGTTACACTTTCCAACACTCCCTCTTAACTAGGGAGGTATTCATAAAGGTACATGGTCACTTTCAATTAGAAGAATCTCATAAGAAGAATCAGATTGGTAATCGTATCTGTATAGCATCATATCAACCAACATTTTCCCAGTGCAAGGCCTTGACTAACAACTCCATCTCTCCACACTATCTTGAGCTTCAATGTTGGCGAGACACCTACATCATTGTCTCTCTTGAATCATATCCCACCCGGGTTCACTCAGGATATGTCCACCAAGACTATTCTTTTCTTGGATTCCCAGTCCTCAAAGAATATCGGTCCTTCCACGACTACTCTTATCTTGTATGCCCTAATACATCCTCAAAGAGTATCAGATGCCAAATAATTACCCAATCCTCCATTCTATCTTCCCATATGAAGAGCAAAATGATGTGTCTATCCATTCTCTCCTCATGGCCTTCACTAAGAATTACGACTGTTAGTCCTGGTCTAGTGCATGACACATGAATTTAAAGAATCATATCTGTCACATCCTTTTAATTCAGGAAGGACATACTTCAAGTTTCTTCCAAGTAAGAAACTTAGTACCTGTTAGTGTCAGTCTTGTCATACTGCCATCAATGATCAAATTTACTCTTTTGCATTTGCATAGTAGGAGTCCCATACTATAAATTTTCATCATTCCGTTAGGTCATGGATTCATTGATGGTAGTGTTTTTTCATCAGTTTTCCCTCATGTGATAACTTGCTGATTCTCCTCTCTATGGTCTTCAGTCATGACTCACTTTCACTCACCAATTCATGTTATTAGGTCATAGGGTTGATCTCATTAGGTTCTAGGATCCCATCATGGTCAAATTAATGAGCCAACTGTCGATAAATATCAGCGAGGTCATGAGGAGGTCAAATAAACTCAAAGGCACAGTATCTAGAAAATTCAAAGAGTTGTTCTATTAAGCTTGATGTAATTTTCACTTCAAAATATGTTTTGAGGTGAAAACATGATACTTTGCTTTTATTATCATTTCTTATGTGATTTTATGTCCTCATATGTAATAAGTTGGGCTTCAGAAGCTACTATCTCTACACAGCCACCCCCTTGCTTTTCAGAGGAGTTTTCCACAGTATTTTCAGTGAAAAATCATGTTCTAAGTATGTCCATCGGATAGAACCCGGAAAGAGATTTCCAACGATATATCATGCTCCCAAAACTGACTCCTGGATTGGAAGATATGCCTAAGTGAATAAAAGTCCCCAAAAGCCTAACCTTACCCCTTTTCTCATTTGTCCCTTAGACTTTACAACTTCTACCTTTTCATATAATTTTAAAGGTTTTTCATTGTAATCCCCTTCTTCTGATCCGATCGCAACCCTTTTTTCCGATCCGATCGCAACATTCAATCGCATGGTCCCGATTGACCCACCTCCGATTGAGAAACTCCGATGCGATTGAACCCCCCGATCATATCCGGACCGTTGATCTTCTCAGTGATCTGACGGCCCACATCCGATCGCAATCGCTTGATCACATCGCAAACTTCGTAGCACTCCAAACCTTTGTCCCCACTCCTATGATTTTCTATGATTGTGATCCCTCCCTGGGTCCCACCCAAAAGCCTTCTGCTCTTGCAAAAGAAAATGGACTTTCTCCTGTGTTAAAGTAATTTTTGCATTTTTGTTCTAAAAGGACTTTCTTCCATCTCCTTTCGCAATCGGCATTTTCCACAAACTTCAAACCCACTCCCCGCCGATTTGCGATTGCGATTGTTCCCCGCCTCGCTCATCCCCCATCGCATCGGCCCGTCGCAAAGTTTCATGTCATAATTCCTCCCTTCCGTTTTGCCGATGTGATCGATTCTTCCCGATACTTCTGATCGCTCCATTGCAATCGCATATCACAAAATCCCTCTGTTATGTGTTAAATACACTCCCCTTTCCGATTGCGATTGCGATTCCCCCGTCCCATCAAAGCTTTCCTGATCGCATCACAAGTTTCCATCGCTCTATTATGTGATACACCCTCCCCCTTTCGATTGCGATTTGCGATCGCGATCTGGGCCCACCTCCCTTTCCCTTCGCTCTTTTTCAATAAAAAAGGGACTTTTCTTGATTAAAGGGCAGATTTCATTTTTATTGGTTCCAAAGGGTATTTCTTGGCATAAAAGGGATTTTCAACAAAGAAAAAGAAACAGTCAAGGCCGAGAGCTAAATACAAACACAGAAATATCTACAGCAGCGATGAAAAAGGGATCTGTTCTTCAGGCCGCCTCTTTTCCTTTATTTGGTATGACAACAAATTTCTCCAGGTAGTCGAATGTATTGCTCCTTCTTTTCAGGGGCATATTGTTGGTCTTTACCTATATTCAAATTTTAGTTTCTGGGCTGTTGAAGCAACCCCTCCTTCTGTGGATCTACTCCCCTCAAATTCTGTCTATTTAATGTAATTTCTGAGTCATTTGTAAAGGGGGAATAAAGTGAGGAATAAGTTGGAAATCACTGAGGACGCTCTGCGCTCCATTTGTAACAGTTCGGCAGGGAATTAATAAAGAAATGTAGCATTGATTTATGGGATCCTTGTGGTATGGATTTTAGCACTGTTCTTTCCTTTGTGTTCATCTGTTAATTGTTATGTTTCTCCATTCATTTATTCATATCTCTGGTTGAATGCTTTCAAGATAGATAGGTAGAATCCATTGCATATTGCTCTGCCTTGGGAAATCATTCAATACTTTATGTTTTTTGCTGTTTGAAAATGATCCATCTCCTATGCCCTTTTCAGCTTCTCACCAATCTTAAACATTCCATCATCATTTAAATACTAAGTTGTTAAAATCCTGCCTATCTTGCCCCGCAGAATACCCTGTATCTCTGATTTAATTCCCCAGATTCAAACTGCCCAACCCCATCTGATCCTACAACCCTGAAAAATTTATTACAACATTCCGAGTTTATTATACCTAGCCTAAAATCAGTTTGCAGTTATACTTCATTGAATATTTTTCACAGAGAGAGCCCTCTCTTGACCTTGTAGGGCTAGCTACAAGGCTGAGCGTGGTTTGAGGTTACCCTGATTTGCCTTCTTTCAGCCTAAGGTTCAAATTAGGTGCTAACTGTACCAAGCTCCCTCTTAACTAGGGACCTGCAACAACAATGATGAAAACACCCAGCTTCTCATGAAGAACTCCTCCCTTCAATGTTATGAATTTCTTCGTAGTTGAGGAGTCTTCATCTTTGGGATCTCTTCATAGGGCACAAATCATCCATCACTTTCAGTCATGTCATCTAGCAAAAAGTGATTCATGAGTCTTTCTCATATGATTCACCTTTATGACATGTTTCTTTCCTTCGAACCATATTCCAAGGATCTTACGTCCTTCCACATGGTTGACAACCCTGCATAAACATATTCAGATAAACATATACATAATAACTTTTAAATCAAAATTTACCTCAGTGATGATCTTTCACCATGACATATTTCTGTAGGAATTGGCATCCTTTATTCAGATTGACACATATCCTAAATATATGTATTTTCAAGGGTCTTATTATTTACCAAAATTCTATCTGAGTCCTCATATCTTCCCAGGAGATCTCCTAGTCACATCTTCTTGGCTTCTGGATGATGACCGCCTCTTGGCATGGTTGCACTTCATGATCTCTTCCTTTCTTTCTCCACACAACTTCATTCCCGGGAACTTCCAAAGTCCAGTTCCTTGTTTTTATATAACCACCTCATATTCTATATGAGGACATATTATGTTGATTTCATCTGTTAGTGACAACTCATGTAACGGAAGAGATCCTCCTTTCTTTGATCATAATTCTAAAGGTAGAAGTCCATCATCTGCAACCATAAGACATGACTCCATAACATCCAGTGTTAGCATATAAATATATGTACCTCATCTTTTTCTTTTTGAGTCATCCTGTAGCAAATTCTTCAGAATGAAGAACTTCCTTCCCTTTACTTGCTTCATCAATATGTCATCATATCCTAATCCCATAATTCTGTTTCCATATTGATTATTGAATGATGACCCTTGATCTCAATGACTACCTTCCATCAATGTTGTTATCAGTGAGGTTTCCAGGAGCTACTTCTTTCATAGCTGTATAGTGAACATCTTCCTATGATAAGTGATCCTTCCATGGTTTTATCATGATGCCATTAATGTACAATTCTTCCTAACATACTATTTTACAACTGACAGAAATCACTTAAAGAGGAAGATGATCTCAATCATGGTAGAGATCTTTTGCTTCTTCTTTCTTAGATTTCTTTGTATCAGGTTCTTCCCTTTCTTCTGTGATATGGGATTCTTCCTTTTTCCTCTTGTCCCTTTCAGATTTAGGACAATCCCTTTTATAATTCCCAAGTTCATTACATCCAAAGCATCGTACCTTGTCCATATTTTTTCTTTTATTCTGAGGACCAAATTTACCGAATCTTCCTTTCTTCCTGGACATGGCTGCAAAGACTTGATTCCCTTTACTTGATCTTGTATCATCTTTGGCTTTCAATCTTGTTTCTTCTATATTACATAGATCCTGGGATGGAATTTCTTCTTCTTTCCCATCGATGCTTGAAGTGAAACTTCCCCATAGTTTAGGTAGAGCATTTTGTACCATAGTGAGTATTTCTCCATCAGACATTGCTTCTCCCAATTTCTGCAGTTGATCTTGTATTACAAAAATCTCCATAAAATATGGAATTATTCCTTCCTCTCTTGACATTTTAAATTTGTATAATTTTTGTCTTAGAGACATTATTTCCCCTACAGTAATTTTTGAGAATTGCTCCACCAATTTATCACATATTTATTTTGAGGATTCTAGATTTTATACATAGGGAATGAGAGAGTCCTTTATGGATTCTATAAGAATTCTTTGGTCTCTTATGTCTCCCTTCATGTATTTGATATAAGCTTGAATATATTCTTTTGAAGGTTGAATTGTGGATCCTTTGATGTAGCCCATGACTTCATCTTCGATTAGATTCAAATCTATCCTATTCTTCCATGCACTAAAGTTTGATGACCCAACCAATTTGTTTCTCTCTTTGCAATAAGTCATTTTGACAGATTTAGATGAGGTCTTAGAGATACTTACTTGAGTAGAGTGAAATCCTCCTTCTATCAACTTCCTTGATGATGATGATGAAGATGATGGTAGGAACTCCCTCTTAGATTGAATTCTCCAATGTAGATGACCTTGGATAATTGATGATAAAGGATGTATTCAGAATGATGATGTCTTCAAAGGTGATGGATATTGTTGGATGGTGCTTGATGATGTGTCTTCCAACAATGTCTTCAATGTCACAAATCTTTGATGACAAAGATTATCTCCTTGATAATTGAATCCTTTGAATGAGATTGAAGGTCTTCGTGAGATGACTTGAGAATATTCCTTGCAAAATGATTTGACTTTTCAATGTAGACTTTGACTTAGACTTTGATTCTTGCTTCCTTGAGTGTCTCCTTGTCAAGTATCCCTTGTATTTAGCACCTTAGCTTTGATACCATGTTTAGAATTAGGTAGAGCTAGGTTTAATTAAAATTCTCTTCTTGATAATTACTTGTGAGCTTACTTATTTTACTTATGTATTCTTTTCTTAGCTTATTATGTCTTTCATTAAGTCAATTACCAAAACACAAGAGACACAAATTTAGGCTCTTCGAGCCAGGGCCAAAACCTCTCCCTCTTGGAGAGGAAAACCCACAAGAAATTCTTCTTATAGACTTTCATATGACAAGTACCATGACCATGACACAAACCCTTGACCCTTGTATGCCTCCAAGGTCTTGTCACTGCTTCTTTATTGAATCCTTAGGCTGATCCTTATTTTATGCACCGTCCTGCACTGTTCTACACCTGGACTAGAGAGCTCAGTCTCTAAATGTATTCTTCATTATTTCTTGATTCTAGAACATCTTGACTTATATTATAAACTTGTTGTACTTATGTTACCTTCTTTCTGCACTTATGAACAATATTATGCATCTCCTTAGTATCAAAAACATAGATGTAATCCAAGACAATTATCTGAGACTATATCCTTTTCTTCACTGTGAGACAATGACCCGAAACAATGCCTTCCTTTCTTTGTTGTGGTGTATATATTACTTCATAATATGTCCAATTAACTTTGTACTTCTCTGCAACCCTGAACTCGCATTATATTACATATTCACCCTTGAATGCTTCACTGTTCCACCTCCCAATTTTGCACTTTATTTCTATCCTTACCTTCACATTAACTCACAAAACTATTCCTTAATCCACTGCAAACTTGTCACTGAGATTTTGTCCGAAAATCTCAGAGGAGTCGAGTTTTGTTTCATCTTTGTTCTGTGCAACACAATGGACTATTTATAGTGGTCAGGCCCTATAATAAGCTGACCAGACCATGAAGAGATGTGACGGTTCATGAGTCGAATTTGCTTGTTGTTTATAGGGTGACTTGTATAGGAGTTCTTCCAGCGTATTGTAGGTTGTCTTTGAAGAGTGTTTACATCAAGTATTATCACCATTCTTGAGCCATGTCTTCAAGCTTATGTTACTAGGTCTTGAGGCATACCATCATTGACTTCACTTCATACACATGACTCTATTTATGACAAGATGAAAAATCCATAAAAGACATCAAGAAGAAATCTTTTGACCTATAATAAAATTCCTTGCTCATGAAACCCATGAAGCAAGCTTAACAAAAATACATTTGTCTTCTTCATTACATAAATACATAATTACATAGTCAATATGAAGATCGAACCTAGTTACGCTTTCCAACAATTTAGAAGTCCAAGAGTTGTTTAAAATTCCAAAGGACATATTAATAAGTCCAAGAGTCACGAGGGTATGAAAGGTCATTCCTCTTATTATAAAAGCAACCTAATAACTCAAGAAAAATGCTTTTGGAGGCTTAAACTTTGGAGAGCTATTCTTGGCTTCTCTACTGAGCATATGAGAGAAAGCTATTCTTTGGAGAAGCAAGAAGTAACTTAATGTTCCACTATTGGAACTAATGTCTCATCATTATAACTGTTTACTTGGATATTTCACCTTATAATTGAAGCTTGATGATCCAACACATTTTCATGCATGTATTGTGAATGACATATGTATGTTTTTTGGATGTTTTCTATATATATTTTCGTTCACATGTACTAATGAAATTAAACTATTTCGGTGGCCTCGATACTTATCTTGTTGAAGGTGTGTTGTACGTGATTTAATGACTATTGTGTCTAAGTGAACTATTTCACTAGACAACTAACGAATCTTTACTTGCTCGTGTGTCTCTCTTAGTTTAGTGCTATTACTTCTTTCTAGAGGCTTACTTTTGTCTCCCCCTCGTGAAGGTATCCTTTTACACATTGCATTCAGTGTTTCACAATGTCAACTTACTTTCTTATTTATAGTTTAGGTATATAATCTCTTATGTTATCTGTTGAAACCAAGACGAACCTTTATGTTATGGTGGTCGGGTCGATACTCCAGATGGGGATCTTATTCCAAAGGATGTGAGGTCTAATTGTGAATTCACATTGGGGCAGTATCCAACACCGTCAACATTCTGGTGCTAGAAGGAGGGCTAGATGATAAGTTGTGCCCTTTGATTCTTTTTTGAATCTTTTATCTTTAATGGTTCATCCTAAAATCATACTCACGGGGTGTTTCTCTAATTTATCCAATGGTCAAGTGTTAATCCTCGATGAGCCTCTTTATGACTTGTCTCAATTGAAATTTGATGGTGAGGATGGAACATCCATAGCCGAGCACATTTATAATTTTCTTAAATTTTGTGAATATTATGAAATTGATGATGAAAATATTGCGTGTGCTTTTCTTCCTCACTCTTGAAGGTCGTGTTAGCTGATGGTGTCACACCTTGTTGTCTGCCAATATTCATTCTATTGATCATTTCCTCAAGGAGCTTCATCAAGTCTTTGGTAGGTGTGATTACCAATATTTTTTCAAAATAATCAATCAACTTAGAATGAATCATAATGAATCAAATGAAGATTTTTCTAATAAATTCCTTCACTTATGTTTTGAATTTCTTGGGAAAGATTTGGATTCAGATTTATTTAAAAGAAAGTTTGAAATTTTGGTTTGAATCTCTTTACACGGAGAATCTAAACCCCCTGATGTTTATGTTCCCCCAAATTTTGTAAATTGTGAGACACCCTAATTCCAGAGGAGGAACCTACTATTCTTTTTGTTCCTTGTCCTCCTTTTCGAGTACCAATTTGGGTGCCTCCTTGTGATAATGTTGAAGTTGGGAAATCTAGAAATCAAATTACTAATCCATCTTCCCAACCTTCTCCCACTCTCCATGATTCAGATCCAATGGACGATACCTTGGAATGGTTCATGGAGCCCAAGGTGAAGGCTAATCCCTCGATTTCTCCAGATGGTATTGACACCCATAACCCTAGTCTTGGATCTGATTTTGACACTTATCCTTATTTATCATGTCATTCTCATAACATCTTGTCCCTTGATTTTCTTGACCAACCTCTTCCAAATCCAAACAGTTATCAGATGCAAGGTAGTCACTCTTCACAGGTAGAGGGGCAGGAATGTGAGGATTCTTTTGATCTTTATTCTCTTTTCCAAAATCCTTCGTGTCAAGATTATGTTCTTCTATCCTTGGTTGATTTTGAATCTAGCAATCTCGATGATGAATCAAATGAAATTGATTTTCCTAATCAATCTAAAGTCTTGGGGAACCATCATTCTGATGATGATGATTCTATTGATGTACATGGTGACAAATTCCCAAGTGCACCATTTGATCTTTCGATTTCTCAAGAACATTTAGACCTCAAGTGTGGTTCGGTCCAAGAAAATGTTTGTATGGAAACTTCCGCTTCACCTCACTATCCCTTGCATTCTATTGTTTGTAATGCATTAACTTGTGAAGGAGATACTCCATGCTCTTCAAATTTATTATCTAATGAGTTGGATTTTGAATTGACATGAGGTAGTGAGGGCATCCATGATGAAGAAAAATGTAAGCAACTTATCAAGTATTCTTTCCATTCCTTATCATTTCCAATTTTTCTTGAAGAAAATTCTTCTATCCTCGTTACTCATGATATTTGTCTGATTTATCTATATTTAGATGTGCAATTAGAAGAATCTTTTGAATTGGGTAATATGTTTGTCGAAAATGTAATTTCTGATCAAATCAATGACGTAGATGTCTTCCATTTGGATAATAATGATCTTGTTTAAATTACTTATGGTATTTGTCCATATACCATGCATGATCTAATCCAATCTTCGATATCTCATTCTACAATCTTGGAAAGATCCAGGACTTATTAGGAAGTCGAGGCACTTCAATTTACGTTAATGGTTATTTCAGGTTCTCGTGACTCTGGTAAGATCCCCGAGCTAGGTCAGATCTGGATTTTCTCGCACGATTATTTTCTTTGCATGGTTTCACTGGATGTAAATCCCTTCTTAAAAGATGTTTGTTACTGAATGTGGATCTTTCAAACTTCAAGATTTTGTTTCCGGTTTGATTGAAGATTTTGTTTTAGTTAGCTCATCTTCATGCAAATCTCTTATATCAAACTCAAGCTTGGAATGTATACCTTTCATGAATGAGCAAAGTTGTGAAGTTGATCATGCTAAAGATTTTCTTTGCCCCCCAGGTTCATACTTTTCACATTCGTTTGAAAGTAATCAGCTCCTAATCCTTCTTGTGAATATTCCGATATTTATTAATTTCTTCATGGTACCGGGTATCCTCTTCAGTGCCAATGGCTGCTTGTGTTCTTTGTTGAATGAAGTTCTTGTTTTTCATCCACTACATCTTGACTGGTTTCATATGTTTGCTATAATGGCATTCGTTTTTAATAATTATGATGCCAATCCAATTTGTAGTCAATCACAAGTAGATAGTTTGTCACATTCAACTCATGAGGAAAATGAGTCTTTCATTCAAAGCATATCCAAAGCTATTCAAATTGATCTATCTTTGTTGTCTCTTAACCGAGAATCTTATGCCTTAATCAACCCATCTGATCATGGTTCTTGTCCTAACAACTATCATTCAATTGATCATTTTCCCACTAGTGTATATAATGATGGTTATTATAAATCAACTGATATTTATGGTTTATCATCTCAATATTTAGATACTTTTCAAGCAGTTGAGGCACTTCAGCCTCTGCTAATGGTTATGTTAGGTCCTCACTATCTTGACAAACTCTCTGAATATGATCAAATTTATTTTTCCTCACAAGATTCTCATCGTAATTCCACACTATTAATTGGAAATTATTTCTCTAAATAATTTTACGATTTCCAAGAGGATTGTTTTGAATTCCATGATCTAATCTATCATTATTTAGAAGCATCTTAACTAGCAAGCCCTTACACTAGTAACATACTTCTATATTTCTTGATGTTTGCTAAGGAGGACAACCCAAATGCAGGTCCTTTCACAAGGAGTTGTAGAGGTTTGTATGATCTTTGTTCTTATCAAAAAGGTAATGTGTCAAGTTGGATAAAGTCAAGTGGCATGACACATCTTTCTTCTTTTAAGAAATACCTTCTATTTTTTGTGCAAGATATTAAAGTTCTCATTTTTTCTGTTGCACATTATTATATATTGATTGTAATTGCTCTTTTATTTGTGTTTGCAGGTCGAGACCAATTATGGTGACTTCATTGGAAATATCATTACACTTAGCCCTGACCTTCTAGATTGTTAGGTTAGGAGTAGGCTTAGTTGAATTTGGTTTCCTTTTCATTGCACCTACCTTCTGTCCTGGTCTCCATCTAGTCTTTGCATCTTTTTTGTTTTCGTATTTTTTCCTTACATGATGTTTTTATGTTCTGGCTCCATTAACTTGGTTCTTTTGTTTTTTTTTTCCTTAATTTGGTAGCTCAGTGAAAAATTCCAACCATGGGACGAGATTTCTCTATTCGATAGGACCAATTTTGACTATTGAAGCACTCAATTTGGACAAGGCAAAGTGTATTTTTGAATTAAAGCTCACATGTGCATATTTGATCAGGTCGGCCCAAAAGCAAATTGGAGACCCTTGGAAGGCTATAAATACAAGTGACCTCAACCTCATTTGGATATCATCTTGGATCTTATTCTATTTTCTTTCTTGTTTTCGGCTCTCATAGGTCTGATGCAGTTCACGGAGATTGACTCACACATGTATGAAATTACAGGGTATGAAGCTCACATCTCTATTTTTAGGGTTTTGGGTCACAATCGTAGGCATGTCATGGAGAAATTTCAACTGAAGCCTTTCAGTCGCATGTATGGCAAATATTCCCTGTGACTGGAACCTAAAGGTTGAATTTTTCAGTTGACCGAAGTTTTCGCCTGTTGACTGCAGAGTTCGACAATTGACTACAAACAATGACAATTGACTACAGGTTCCTGAATCAAGGGTTTTGGATTATTAGCATGGTTGGGTTAATCTCATGGATATTGTCTAGTTGATTTTGCTAGATAGGTTTATGATGAAATATGTGGATCTTTGTACTCACTCTTTGCTGAATCATTCAATAAAAATCAAATAAGTAGAATAATTTGAAAGGGTTTTCCTTGTAGTGGGCTTTGCGCTAATCTCCAACCAATCCTGATGTATCTATGTGTGAATGTTTTAATTATATTGTTATTTTATGTTCTGTTGCATTGATGATGATGTCGTTCTTTCTATATAATTGCATATATTGTTGAATCATACTGTAAATATGAATAATGACATGATCCTATGGGGTGAATTTAATATGAAAATGTTGAAATGCAATTATCAAAACAAAGAACAATATAAACCTAAGAAAAATTAACATGGTATCATATCTGGGTTGAAGTAAATTCATTGAGATCACCCCTATGGAGACACCTTTGATGGAAGCATGAGAAGATGGAGGAGACCTAAAAGAATACTAGGGTTTCAAGGAAACTCTACGAAATATGGTTTTGATGGATAATATGAGGTTAGGGTTTGCTAAGAAACCCTGGGTTATGGAAACGATTTGAGATATGTAATCTAGAAACCCTAGCATGATCAATGTGAAGATGTTCAAAGCACTTATGATGTATCCCTTGTTGGGATAGTCTCAATTAGGCTTGGTTGTTGATGAAGTTGGTTGAAATATTGAAGGCAACATTGCCATATGGATAATGGATAGTTATGAATCTTGAAAGCTAGTTCAAGAGGGAGAGCTCACCTCTCATTATGATAAGTACCTTCTAGATTTATGGGACCTCTTTGTGGTTCTATTCCTGTTTGAGTTTATTTCTTTGATTATTACTTATACTTCTTTCATGTATATTTGAGTATTTGGATGCTTCTAACCTCCTAATGAGTTTTGATAAGTGTATCCTTCTTTAGGATCATGGCTAGTGTAGGAAGAGAAGAACCAGCGCTAGAAAAAGAAAAGAGGCACTTGATGAAAAGTTGACAAAGTGCTACAACTGCCTATGTAAAATAAGAAGGTGCACATGTATTTGAACACTCAAGGTATAAATGGTGTTTTATTTCAAGTTTATAGCTGCAATATAGGATGGCAAAGTAAGCCCTAAGGTATGATGGGAATGTCACCTTCACAAATGGCTCATTCATGCATATGAAAGGGAATTTGATTCATGATACTTATGATGAGATGGTGCACTTGGTATTGGAAAAGTATCTCACATTCTATTAAGTCATGGTAAAGTCACATAGAAAATTTGATTTTTGATATACTTGATATTTGGCAAAGCATCTCACATCTTTGACATGATGGATTTCCTGAAAAAGGCTAGCATATTGTTTTTGTTAGGGTGACTTGATACTATTATTAATTCTTGTGATAAGCATGATAACCATGATGATAGAAGTGTAACAATAAGATTGATATTCAAGATCTTCTTGTTGACCTTGGTTATATTTTGATAAGCTAAGTAGTTATGACATATGGTAAAAATGGATGCCTTGATTTGATGATTGAATGAATGTAAAAGAAGTGATGAAGTGATTATGATCCTCAAAGTATGATTAAGCACTTGACAACTTCCCTATTTGTATGACGCTAACCCTTGATGAAAAATTGATGTCATATGAGATGATGTAGTAGCTGATACTGACATATTATGACTATGATGAGTATATGTATTAGAACCTGAAGTAGCTCATCATGCTTGTTTCTTTGCTTCTTCTAGTTGAGATTTAAGGGAGGAGACATCTTCCTTGTATTTAATATTTTTTCTTTCAAGTTCGTTCAGGGCTTCATGTCATTTTTCAAGATGGATTGACAAAGTTTCTTCGCTTTTGTTTGCTTTATCTAACTGATTTGTCAAGGATACGACTTCTTCATGATGCCTTTTCTTGTTTTGATGCAATTCCTCCTTTAGCTTGGTGAGATCATCATCTCTTTCTTGTACTAGAAGATTGAGAATGTTAACTCCCTTCCTTGTCTTGTTAAGGTTATGGTCACCATCTTGCGCTTGCTTTTTGAGTTCCTTATTTTCCTTTTTCAAATTGCTTATCTCTTCTAGGGAAACTACCAGTTTTACCTTAAAATCTTCTGTGAGATCTTCATTTTCTTCATCTTCTAGATCTTCCTTGGTCTTTGTCTTCACTCTTGTTTTCATATTCCTTTATGGGTTCTAGATTCCATTCTTTTTTTTCATCATTTTCTTGATTAGAGGTCATGGTCAATACTCCTTTTGAGTGAATATTTTTAAGTTTGTCCCACATATATTTTGCTGATGAACATTTTTCCATTTTGGCCTTTATAGGATCTGGCAGCCCACTCAAGATTTCTTCTATTTCTATTGCATTATATTCATTGGATTCTTCTTCCATCGTGCTTTCAGTAATCACTGATTCCCAGACTTCAAAACCTTGAGCCATTAAAAATTCATCATTCTTGTCTTACATTTATCAAAGTTTCCATTGAACAATGGAGCTTTCCCAATTTGATTATCTTCTGTTTTCATAGTTGAAGAAGAGAAATATTTAGAAGGATTGTAAGCTTTCTTCCTTGGCTTTTCCATTTGTGTTCTAAGAATCTACCTTCAAGCTGTTAGGCTTTGAGTGAAGGCACTGGCTCTGATACCAATTGTTGGAAATACTTAGAGAGGGGTGAATCAATATTTCTTTTACAATTGTTATTTTACCAGTTTTTAGATCACTTATAACCATAACAAAAAATGAAAAATATAGAATCAATGATTTTATTAATTAGAAATAACGAGGACTTCAGTCCTCTTCTTTACAATAAATCAAGTACAATAATAGTTTAGGGATCCAACCCTATATGAAGACACCAATCTTCAATCCACCAAGCTCCAACCTGTATTTTTCCAAGCATTGACTTAGACTTCACGAGGCTCCAACCTCTAGGGATCCAACCCTATCTTCTGAGGGCTCCAACCTTGTCACTATGAGGCACCAACATCTAGGGCTCCAACCCTCTCACTGGTACATGCTCCAACCTTGAGGACTCTTATCCTCTAGGGCTACAACCCATAGATTCAATTCTTCAAGATGAGTTTAATGGTTCTTCAAGGCTCCCCATATTTTATGCAACAAGCCCCGAAAATACCTTCACCTACAAAAATTCCCTCAATTGATCTCCAAAGCACTTAGCTCATCAATGCCAAATTTATCCTCTCAGAAGGTGTCTCCACAACTCTTCATGTTACCCAAACAATTTCTCCAAAGTCACCTCATGATGGCTTCAACAATGCATCATGGTCTCCAATAATGCCTCCAAGATCAGCTTCAATGTGTCTTCACAAGGTCTTCACTAATGCTCCAAGGTATCATCAATATGCTCCAAAGAGATCTACAAAATCAACGCTCCTTTAGGAGTACTTCAAACTTGTTCAAATCCAACACCCAATCAAGAGATGCATAATGTATTTAATTGATCCAAATATAACCTTCATGTTGATTTGTGGTAGCATCCGATGTGATCTAAGTCTCAAAATTGGCAGGGAGGCTTAGGCACATGTATTCCAGAGGACCCATAAATCGTTTGTGAAAATTCCACTTAGAATATGTTTTATTAAAATAATTAATTATATTTAAAGGGACCCTAAGTCTAAACTTAGGAAAAATAAAATAATTAAAGGGTATTAATAAAATAGAGTGTGAATGTTCTAGAAAAGGAAGAGATCAAGTCAAAAGTTAACCTTAGCCGAGGATTAGAGATTTAATCTCAGTCGTTGAAGTTGCAACAAGAAGATTATAAGGAGGACTTGAAGGGTCATTTGGAAAATACATCGAGAGAGCCAGAGGATCAAGAGGTCGACATTATTTAGTGAGCAGTGCTCAGGGAGAAGATCGACCGAGAGATTCTTTGTAGAGAGGGGCAGTAATTCTAGTTGGAAGAATTCATGATCCGGAGAGTGCATAACAGAGGAGGTATTAGAAGCCACAGAGGCAACACAAAGCCAATGACGCAGAGGCTACGTAGTCACTGCACAGAGCCTGAGCGAGATTTCATTTTCTATTGAGGAGACAATGTTGGGTCAGTGCCAATTCACAGAGAGAGTTTCCAGAGGACAGAAGGTCTCAATTTCTAGCTAGCAGAGAGACCAGCGCAGAGACAGAGAGAAATTACAATTGTGTTAAATTTAGATAACCATGGTGTTCTATGCTTGATGAAATTTTACTTAAATCTTTCTTAGGCCCGATACAAAATAGCAATCACATAAACATGAAAGTAAAATGTTGATAGAACACAATAATAGATCAACAAAAGACAAGCCAATAACATAGATCAAATTTACAATTCCTTTTGTCTAGCAAAGATATAGGTTGGTGTACGTTACGACAGTCAACGGGATGCTTCAACTAGCAAAGTCTTTCACGGTCAGCCAATCCTCCAAGTGTCACACCCACAGTCCTCAAAGACAGCTCATCAGAAGTCAACGTTGTTCAACCCAAAGTCACTGTAGAAAAATCAACGCTGCAGATTAGGGCTTTGGTCAAACAACTATGTTTTCCTCGATTTTAGTGCCCAGCAGTACGGCCTCTTAAAATTGGATTTTTAGCAGAGATTTGAGGTCAAAAAACCAAGGGCTGACCACGGTCAACGCTGGTCAATGTTGCAGAAAATAAGTCCTAAACAGATCCGCATAAAACATTTGTTTCAGCTCCACACATGTGAGGAGAAAAAGGCCTCCAAAAGCTATTGAACCAATCAAATCACAATAAGATAAATATGTGACGAGTTGATGAGAAAATGACCTCCAAGTCTCCAATTTACATCCATCAGTGAGGGTGTGTGACACATCTATTAGGCATGTGAGCCTCCATTACAAATCTGGCCAACCTTGCACATTTGTGGAAAATAAATTCAAAATATATGTTCTTCTCATCCAAACAAGATGATCTTTAGATCAATATTGCACCTCTCCGAAAGAGGAATCCAACAAAAATATGACCATCATCATATGAGTAGTGCCACATGGATTTTGGACCTAGTTGCCCAAAATTAACACTCCCTCTCAACTAGGGAGAACTCCATTTGTCCACAAGTGCCATCCATCAATACCATCATGTACTTTTACCAAACATCGTGCGTCATCCTGCCGTAACTTTCTTTGTTGGCTCTTATTCTCAAATAGAACAAAAAGGTGAGTCACAAAGACATCACACTCAGCTGACCGAAGTCATCTTAGAGGTTAAAACCTCTGTAGGACTCAAAAAGAGTCTCATACTAACCCGAAGTCAGTTTAGAGGTAAGAATCTCATCATACTTGATCCTAGATCAAGGTGTTGGACATGTGCCATCCTAGACATAGAGAGTACAGCAATATCCGATGCGTCCATCGGTCTTGCTATTGGTCTCTACCCACATTTCCCACCTCATTGGCCAAATGAGAGGTACTTCCCATGAGTCTGAAACTCAATGGGTAGGATGCGTGCGGGGCACATATCAAAGAGAGGTGAACCAAATCAATAACATAACGGTGGGTCATAAGCACAACAAGGTTCGGCAAGCCTAGCCCCATGTGTGCTTATAGCTCCAAGAAGCTATCCCCAAGCCCCTTGGAGCTCCCAGAGCTCATAGTCCAACTCAAGCAGGACCCTCAGAATAGGGTCTTTCCATGATTCTAAGCTTCTCACGTAACGTTAGGAACTTGACCTTCCCCAGGGGCTTCGTGACAATATTCGCAACCTATTCATCAGTTCCCATAACATCAAGCCTTATGACGCCTCGTTGCACCATATCCCAGATAAAGTGGTACCCGATATCAATATGCTTGGATCTATTGTGGAACACAGGATTTTCAGAAGATGAATCCCACTCTGGTTATCAAAAAGGATAACGGTGGTATCTAGCACATGCCCAAACAACTCACTGAAGAGCTTTCACAACCAAGTAGCTCCACAACAGGCCATACTCACTCCAATGTATTCAGCCTCAGCGGTGCTCAAAGCCACCGACTTTTGCTTCCTACTCATCCAAGATATGGAAGAAGAACGCAAGGTGAAGCAGCATGCAGATGTGATCTTGCGACCACCACATTGCCAGCCCAAATCGACATCAGTGTATCCATGGAGTCTCAAACTCCCGACAATGTATCTCAGCCCATGGTTGATTGTGCCACGAAGATATCTCAATAGATTCTTAGCACCAATTCAGTGAATGTAATGAGGATCAACCATATGTTGACTCAAAGTGTTCACTGCAAAACATACATCCGGAAGGGAGTTCACTAGGAACATTAGGGCCCCCATGAGTTGTCGATACTCGGTAGGATTTCCCAGCATGGGCCCAGTAGTGTTTCCACACAACTTCTTAAAGTTGAGCTCAATTGGTTTCGATACAGACTTATAGTCCACCATACAAAATCTCTTTAGCAACTTCACGACATATTTTCCTTGAGAAAGGAAAACCTTGCCTGGCCTCTGCCAGACGTCCAAGCCTAGGAAGTAGTGCATCAGTCCTAGGTCTTTCATCTCAAACTCAGAAGCTAGCTCCCTCTTATAATGATGAATGAGAGGGTCAACAGTTGTCAAGAAGAGATAGTCCACATAGAGAACCAAAATAAAGGTTCGGATCAGCATTAATTCAAGTGAAGCCAAGCTTCATCAAGTAGCTATCTATCATCTCATACCAAGCCCTGGGGGCTTGCTTCAACCCATAGAGCGCTTTCTTCAACCTGTATACATAGGTGTCTCTATCTCGGACTTTGAACCCCAGAGGTTGCTCCACATACACCTCTTCCTTTATAGAACCATGAATAAAAGAGGTCTTCACATCCATCTAATGGAGACTCCATCCTTGCGTTGCAGCAAGGGAAATAATAGATCAGATGGTGGTCTAGCATGCCACAGGAGAAAATATATCATCATAATCTATGCCTTCTTTTTTAGAGAAGCCTCTGGAAACAAATCTTGCCTTATATTTTTCAGCACTTCCATCAGATCCATGCTTGATCTTATAGAGCCATTTCAAGGTGACAACAGATTTGTCCTCCAGTCTCGGGACCACTTCCCAAACATCATTTTTTATAATGGACTCATATTCTTCGTGCATAACATCCTTCCAAACTTGATTCTTTATGACTTCTTCCAATGATCCAGGCTCAAATTGTACTATCGTACTCATGGCTGCTAGATACCCTTGGTATCTCTTCGACTTCTTGCTTTCACAAAATGTCCCCCTTGGGGAAATTTGTCTCTCGACATCTGCAAGAGTATCCCTGAGCCATGAGGGTCTTCTCTTATTTGAAGGAGGTGGATCAATAGGATCCATATGTCCTTCAACATCGAGCATCAGTTCATTCTTTGGCTCTTCCTACTTCCCTGCTTCTTCATCTTATTTGTCTTCCTTGGAGCTAGGAAGATTTCTCACTTTCTTAAGGGAAGCATCTTTATGAAAGGTGGCATCATGGCATATCTACACTTCTCTTTGACTAGGAACATAGATTCTATATTTCTTCAAAGTTTCACTGTAGCCCATGAACATTCCCTTCTTTCCAGAAGCATCCATCTTGCTTCTCTTTTCTTTTGATACATGAAAGTAAACAGGACAACCAAAAACTCTAAAATGAGAAACACCAAGTTTCTTACTAGAGAAGACTTCTTTGGGAGTTTTGGAGTCCATGGCGGAATGTGGGAATCTATTTTGAACATACACAACAATGTTCGCAGCTTCTCCCCATAGAAACTTCGGAAGACCTTGGTCACATAGCATGGCGTGCGGGCAGCTTCAACAATAATCCTGTTAGCAACACCATTTTTCTCAGGAGTGTATGCAGTTTTGGTCTCCCTCTTAATGCCAACTTCTCTACAAAAGTCATTAAACTCATTTGACTCATACTCGGTTCCATTGTCGGTCCTCAAAAATTTGATTTTCTTGTCTGTTTGATTTTCCACCAAGGGCTTGAAGGTAAGAAACCATTTGAATGCTTCGTCCTTCTTCTTCAAAAAATATATCCAGGTCTTGCACGAGAAATCATTTGTAAAAGTCATGTAATAGGAACATCCTCCCAAGGATGTCATAGGCAGCATATTAGATAAGTCAAAATGTATCAACTCCAAGATACCAGTTGTCTTTGTGACACTTGAGGGGAATGGTCCCCTTGTATGCTTCTCTTCGGCACATCCCTGACAAATACCTTCATGATCATCTCTAAATTCGGGCATCCCTGTCACCACCTTCCTTGCTTTGGGAAGGGCTTTATAATTAAGGTGTGCAAACCTGCAATGCCATAACTCTGTTTGACGAGTTGTATCACATGACATGGCCCCCAATGGACTTCCTCCAACCTGGTAGAGTATATCAACTCCAAAACCAATAGTAAGAGCTCCCTTGAAGTTATTCTTCCAGATACATACATTTCCATCAACGAATGCCACCTTGAACCCTTTGTCTTCCATTGCCGAAATGGACACAAGGCTCTTCTTCAAATCAGGTATGTACAACACATTTTGTAATCAGAGGACTTGACCTTGAGATAGATGGAGGGTCACAATCCCTGTCCCTTTCACGGGATAGGTGGCATTATCTCCAAGGATAATTTCCAGATTAGTATCCTTCTCAATCAAATCAAAGAGGGCTTTGTTATAACCAGTGAGGTGCCTTGAAGCACCACTATCAATCAACCACACATCCAGGGTGTTAGGTGGAGATGTATCAAAGAGGGAAGATACAAGAATAAATTCATTTCTCTTATTATCAACAGCATTAGACTCATCGTACCTGGAATTTCTTGACCTCTTGAAAGGTTTCCCATTTCCACTACGATCACAGGGAGCCTTCCTTTTTCCTTTGAACCTGTTGTTCCTTTGATTGCCATTCCCTCTCGAGTTGTTGTTGTCATCATCCTTGGGAGAGTCCCTTCTATTGGGGCACTCTCGTGCATAGTGACTAGTCTTGTTACAAGTGTAACATCTTCCCCTCCTTCCTTTGGGCCCGCTCTTCCATGGTTTTGATTTCTCGGGCCACCATTTTTTTTCTTCTTTGCATGAGCGGCGAAGGCAATAGGGTCACTTCCATTTCCATTAGAGGGATAATCTCTCTCCTTCATTCTTGTTTCCTCTCGAGTGCATCTCGTCAATATTTCATCGAAGTCAGGAATCAAATTTTTATTAAGAATAGTGATATTGAATACATACCAATCATGGGGGACACCTCCAAGTGCAATAAGAACCATCTATCGACAAGATATTTCTTCCCCAATAGCTAGGAGGTCATTCTTGATTTCAGTGAGCCTCATAAAATAGGATTGAATAGATTCATCCTTTCCCTTATTGATATTCGTCAATTGATTCTTCAAGAAAAGGATTTGATTAGAATTTCTAGCCTTGAACATGCTCACCATCTTATCATAATTACTTCAAAATCAGCAGGGAAGCTTAGGCACATGTATTCCAGAGAACCCATATATCGTTTGTGAAAATTTCACTTAGAATATGTTTTATTAAAATAATTAATTATTTTTAAAGGGACCCTAAGTCTAAACTTAGGAAAATAAAATAATTAAAGGGTATTAATAAAATAGAGTGTGAATGTTCTAGAAAAGACATAGATCAAGTCAAAAGTTAATCTTAGCCGATGATTAGAGATTTAATATCGACCGTTGAAGTTGCAACGAGAATATTATAAGAAGGACTTGAAGAGTCATTTGGAAAATACATCGAGAGAGCCAGAGGATCAAGAGGTTGAAATTATTTAGTGAGTAGTGCTCAGGGAGAATATCGATCGAGAGATTATTTGTAGAGAGGGGCAGTAATTCTAGTTGGAAGAATTCATGATCTAGAGATTGCATAATGAAGGAGGTAGTAGAAGCCACAGAGGCAACACAAAGCCAATGACGCAGAGGCTACGTAGGCACTGCACAGAGCCTAAGAGGGATTTCGTTTTCTATTGAGGAGACAACATTGGGTTAGAAACAGTTCCCAGAGAGAGTTTCCATAGGACAAAAGGCCTCAGTTTCCAGCTAGCAGAGAGAACAACGCAGAGACAGAGAGTAGTTACAACTATGACGTAGAGACTGCGCGGGGCCAGTGCAGAGCAGCTTGTTTTGGGTGCAGGCCAGTGTCGGGTTCCCATGGAGGATTGAGGTTTGTCTCACAATATTTTAATTATCAGTTTCTCTGCATGATTTGACAGATTCATCAATCATAGATTTGTACTCAAAATTTACTGCATAATATATAAACCCTCAGCTGCTGCATCGGTTTTCCCGCATTGGGTTTTTCTGAGGACATTAGTCCAAAAACAACAGTGTCAGATGTGTCTATGATTTTCTATTGCTCAGATTTTTTTTCCGCACATGTTTTTCTTTCGCAGTTTTATTTGTGAAGGCTTTAGTGTATGAGTTTTCGATATTTACAGTAGAAAACCTTAAGTAATATGCTGAAAGGAAAACAAATAGGAGAATTCTCATCAATGCCGCAGTAGGATTCCGGGTATTACGAATTTTTACATGGTATCAAAGCTTGTGTAGCTTAGTGAAAGAGGAGCAAGGGAGCAGATCTAGAAGATCCAGCGTTGTAGCAAAACTTTGGGATCAAAGAGCTGCGTAGTCAGCAGATCGATTCCCCAGTTTAGTGCGCAGTCCAAGCCAAGAGGGCTAAAACCAACAAGGAAAATCACTCTCTGAGTGAGTCAACAAAGAGGAAATATTTTTCCAGATTGCAGTTTGGCAGTGGCAGAGGCAACAACGCAACAGATCAGCACAGATAAGTAGCTGGAGGGACGCAATTTTCTGCGTAGCAGTGATTGCTGCAGAAGAAAGCACCAAAAGAGAGATCTAGAGACACTTAGAGGGAATTTTCTTCCTCATGGAATTCCTAGCCAAGGAATTCTAATTTTCGAGACTTGAGCAACAGTATTGGGTGGAAGATCTACCATCTCCAATAGGGAGTGCGTAGGCCAAGCCAGAGATGCACAGAGGAGAGAGGGGGAGCTAGTTCGACATCTTTTTTCAGTCGCCAAAGATGGAAACAAGTGGGCAGAGAGATCAAGATCAGTTGAAGGGAGCCTCCAACTATGTGATTAGGCAGAAAAGGATTAGATGCCTGCTGGATGAACACGATCTCAAAGCCTTCATCGAAGGTGTAGTAGATGTACATGTAGATGCAGATCCTATGAAAGCATGCAAAATTGATTTTGCTAAGGCAAAGCGCTTGATCCTCGAAGGAGTGAGGGATCATGTCGTGTGTCACATCGCGAGAAATGCAATAGATAGAGAGACGTGACATGCCTTAGGGAAGCTATATCAGGGACTGTCCGAGCAGCAGAATATGTATATGGAGGAGAAGCTGCAGACTACAAGGATGCAGAACCTAAGCACATTGATTTGTTCCTGTTTAGACTTCAAGAGAACCGAGATCAGCTGGAAGCTGTGGGAGCAACTCCTCAGGCAACAAAGATGGTCAGATTGTTCCTCAACTCAGTGTTCGAAGACTATCAAGTCTTTGTTTAAAGCGTCCTAGGTAGAGAGAATTTGTCGAACTGGGAGTCAATGTGGGCAGCTCTTCAGCAAGAAGAGATGAGGAGGGACCATAGTATTCAAAACCAGTCAGGTTGAACCGATATCCGGTCAAACCGAGCGGTCAGATGCCTAGCCGGGTCAAACTGGCCTGAAAACCGGGTTAAGGGAGGGCATTTGCCAAATTTCCTAGTCCGACCGATTTAGGACAGAACCAACCAGTTTAGGGATAAACCGGTTGGTTCCATCCTAAACCAGTCGGTTAGCTTCCAGGCCACTAAAGGGACCCACACATGCTGATTTGGCTGGTTTAGGGTCATTTTGGAGGGAAGAGGAGGGTTGTTTCTCTCCAAAAACACCCTCCCCAATCCTTTATAAGAAAGGGAAACCTGTCATTTGTCTCACACATCTCATTTGGAGCTTTTGTGAGTTTAATTGAGAGCTTGGAGAGTGTTGAGTTTTTGCTGGAGCAGTGATCTTGGAGGCTTGGAGTTGGAGTTGGAGATTCTTTGGAGATTCTTTGGAGATAGTTTGGAGCTGTCATTAGATTTGGCATCTTCAAGAGGAGGCTAAGGAAGCTGGTTTGCATTTCTAGGTAAGGATTTTCAATTGAAAAATCTCTCATTTCACTACTGCCCATGTATTTTTTTTTTCTTTTTGTGTTCAACTATGCTATTGCTATCAAATCTCTAGTCCTATGCTATCAAATTTGATAGGCTAGAATGTGCATTTTTTTTCCTGAATTTAGCTTTGGTTTTCCATTTATCTTAGCTGCAATTTTTTTTTTAAATGGAAGATTTCTTTGCAAATTTTAATTATTTCAAGTCATCATGGCTCCAAAAGTCAAGGACAATGCATGGGCTCATTGTGATGTGATTGATGGAAAACTGACATGCAATTTTTGTGACAAATCTATTGGAGGTGGGGCTATTCTGAGATTGAAACAACACTTGGCTGGGATAAGAGGCCAAGTTAAGCCATAGGAAGCACCAAATGAAGTGTTAGGTCCTGTTAGGGCAAAATACCTTTCCAAGTTTGAATAGTTTGAGGAGACTAAGGCTAGGGAGAAGGCCATCCAAGATGAAATTGCAAGGAAGAGGGAATTAATAGAAGCCATGAAAGAGAGTGAGTATGATGATTATGAGATTCAAGACTCCAATTGTATCCCTTCCACCAATGACCCCTTTCACTATGTTCCTCCTCTTGGCCAAAAATCAAAAGCAACAAAGAGACCAAAAATCTAGAGTTATTTCTCATCCACTGCTAATCCCACAACCACTTCCTCCCAGCCAAGTCGTCAACCCACTTTGGATCAACATTGGAAAAAACAAATGCAAAGAAACTTCTTATCAGTAAATTTCTAGATGGTGGTATGATGCAAATATGCCATTTAATGTTTCTCGCTCACCTTATTACCAAGTTTTGTGGGACTCTGTTATAGCTGTAAGATAGGGCTTCAAAGGCCCTAGTGTGTATGACTTGAGGGGAGCTCTTTTCCAAAAAGATATTTCTTCCATTGATGAGTATTTGGTTGAGTATAGAGAGTCATGGCTCAAAACAGGTTGTTCCATCATGTCAGATGGATGGAGTGATGGAAAGAACCACACTATCATTAATTTCCTTGTTTCTTGCCCTCAAGGAACAATGTTTTTGAGATCAGTTGGTGCATATGATAATGTGAAGGATGCAACTCTTCTATTTGAAATTTTGGATGAGATTATTCAAGAAGTGGGGGAGCAAAATTTTGTGCAGTTCATCACAGATAATGCCTTAAACTATGTTCTTGCTAAAAATATGCTTGAGTCGAAATATAAGACCATATTTTGGACTCCATGTGCTGCACATTGCATAGACCTCGTGCTTGAGGACATAGGCAAAGTGGGATTGATTAAAAAACATTGTAGAGCATGCCAAGTGCATTACAAAATACATTTACAACCACTCATGGGTATTGATCCTAATGAGGAAAAACACTCGGGGCAAAGAGCTTGTTAGGCCTGCAATTACGAGATTTGAAAATCAGTTCCTCATGTTGCAATGTCTCAATTCTCAACAGAAAAACCTGCAGAAAATGTTTTCTTCTGATGATTGGACTGAATCTCGGTGGGCTCGTAGACAAGTTGGAAAAGACACCGAAAAGAAAGTTTTTGACAATTATTTTTCGAAAAGGTCTGTAAAGCTTGTAAAAATTACCGATCCCCTTGTTAAGGTGCTAAGGATGGTGGATGGGGAAAATTTGGCAATGGGATACATTTATGAGGCTACGGATCAGGAAAAGGAGTAGATACGGGCAGTTTTCAAGGACATGTTAGCTAAATATGGCCGTATATGGGAGATCATTGATAACAGATGGAACAATAACCTCCATCGTCCTATACATGTAGCTGGCTATTTTTTGAACCCAAAGTATCATTATAAATCTCGGCTAGGAGATCTATAGGATGGGGAGGTCAGAGCTGGATTGATTGATTGCTTGGAGCGCATGGTCTCTATCCATTCAGACCAGTTGGAAATACATAAACAACTTACTCTTTTCAGTATGGAAGCTGGTACCTTTGGAAAAAACTTGGCAAAAATGGCAAGAGATGTGGATCAACTAGGTAAGCAATTCCAATTTGTTTTTATTTTCAAGTTAAATTGTTTGTAAATAAGTAATGAAATGAACTAGGTTACTAATTAATGTCTTTTTGTTTGCAGCACATTGGTGGGAGTCATTTGGCGGACAATGTCCTCAATTGCAAAAGTTTGCAATTAGAGTCCTCAGCCAAACTTGCAATGCTTCAAGTTGTGAGCACAATTGGTTTGTTTTTGAGCACATACACACAAAGAAGAGAAACTGTTTGGAAGAAGAACGACTAATTGATCTTGTGTTTGTGAAATACAACCTTCGACTGAGGCGGAACCAAATGATGAACAAAACACCTAATCTAGATCCCATTGTGTTGGACGATATTGATCCAACATCAGAATGGGTGGAGACTAAAGATCCAGTGTTTGAGGCTGATTTTGATATTGATGCAACATTGCGGGGGATGAAGCAAATTTGGTGGCGCCATCAGAACTAGGATTAGTAGTTGCATCAAGGAAAGACAAACAACCAATAGGAGGCACTTGTCATGTAGCTCAAGTAACTCGTGCTTCCATTAGGTCCACTTCTATTATTATTGGTGGCAGTGGTACTGAGGTTGCAGATGAGGCTGAGGCGTCCTCTTACTTTGATCAAGATGATGTCTATGCAGCTCCTGATGATGATCCCGTGTCTAGTAGTGGTGATGAATTTGATTACTGATCATGTGTACACTGTAGAGTCTAGACTCTAGACTTGGTAGTCTTGTAGTAGGCCAATGGCCTCATAGCTTGTAGCATTGTTTTTGGACTTTATAGGTCATTTGGAGCCTCATTTCTTATGTATTTTGTCGATGATATGTATTGCACTCAGTGCCATTTTGATATATTCACCTTTACACGGTATATAAATGAGAAAAATTTGCATATTTTGTCTCTATTATCTTGGAATCATGGTTGCAAATATTAAAAATAGTTTTTTTTTATTAAAAATTAATTTTTTAATGTATTTTTTTAAAAACTGGTTTGTTGAGATTTGACCAGTATTGGTTTGACCGGTTCGTGTTTGAAACCCAGTTCATTAGGTCCACCGGTCCGATCATCGGTTCTAGTTTTTAATACTATGGGAGGGACTTACTCAAGTGTCAACTTGAGGGTAGCAACAACAGTGGGAAGAAGCCAAAGGAAGAGGAGGAAAATGTAGCTCTTGCATCAAAGGGGCAACAGGAGCAGTGCAGGAGGAAGAAGGACCTTTCCAAGTTCAAATGCTTCCTGTGTGGTGAGATGGGACATTATGCCACAGAATGTCCTCTCAAGAAGAGAGACAAAGACGAGAAGCATGATCCATAGGCTACATCTGCAAGGATCGACGATGAGGAGTTCACGATGATTGCCCATAAATCTCCAGGAGGGAGGTGGGGTGATTGGGAGCTGTAGACTCAGAGAGCTACAAGATGGGAAAGATCCTTGAGTCCACCTCATTGATCGATACCTTGCTACGAGAGCCCAAATCTGAAGTAGCAGGATGGATGAGTTTCAATGGGTGAAAAGGAGTGCAGAAGTGACAACGCAGTGGCTAGAGAGCGCCAGAGACTGAGCAGCGCAAAGTAGAGTTGGAAGCAGTGCAGGGAGGCACAATGCAGAGTCAAGAGCACCGCAGAGGCTTCAGAGAGTTATTGCAGATACGAGTAGCAATCATATATTCAATACTGAGATGCATCATGCTGAACACTCAGTTTAGTATTGGATGTTTTTCAGTTGTAGTGCAGTAGCAGTTGGTAGCAGCAACACGGATGCTGCAACACAATGTTGGTGGGAAGAAGTGTCATGCATCAGCAGTGCCGAGGGAGATGTTGCAGAATCAGAGCATTAATTTAGATGGTTGTATTGATAGAGCACATTCCTCTCTAAGAGGGAGTGTTGATTTGTGGTAGCATCAGATGTGCTCTACGTCTCAAAATTGGCAGGGAGGCTTAGGCACATGTATTCCAGAGAACCCATAAATCGTTTATGAAAATTCCACTCAGAATATGTTTTATTAAAATAATTAATTATTTTTAAAGGGAACCTAAATCTAAACTTAGGAAAATAAAATAACCAAAGGGTATTAATAAAATAGAGTGTGAATGTTCTAGAAAGGCAGAGATAAAGTCAAAAGTTAACCGTTGATTAGAAATTTAATCTCGATTGTTGAAGTTGCAACGAGAAGATTATAAGGATTTGAAGGGTCATTTGGAAAATACACCGAGAGAGCTAGAGGATTAAAAGGCCGAAATTCTTTAGTGAGAAGTGCTCAGGGAGAAGATCGATCGAGAGATTATTTGTAGAGAGGGGCAGTAATTCCGGTTGGAAGAATTCTTGATCCGAAGAGTGCATAACAAAGGAGGCATTAGAAGCCACAGAGGTAGCATAGAGCCAATGACGCAGAGGCTACACAGGCACTGCACAGAGCCTAAGAGGGATTCCATTTTTTGTTGAGGAGACAACATTGGGTCAGTGCCAGTTCCCAAAGAGAGTTTCCGGAGGCTAGAAGCCCTCAGTTTCTAGCCAGCAGAGAGACCAACACAGAGACAGAGAAACTACAACCATAACGTGTAGACCGCGTAGGGCCTGCCGTGGACAACAGCCCTTTTAAAAGTGATCAATGCCAGTTTCCCCGGGAGGAGTGAGGTTTGTCTCACAATATTTTACTTGTCAGTTTCTCTGCATGATTTGACAGATTCGTTAATAATTGATTTGTATTCATAATTTACTGCATAATATATAAACCCTCAACTATTGCATCAATTTTCCCGCATTGGGTTTTTCGGGGAAATTAGTCCAAAAACAATGGTGTCAGATGTGTCTATGATTTTCTATTGCTCATATCTTGTTTTCGCCCTTGTTTTTCTTCTGTAGTTTTATTTGTGAATGCTGTAGTGTATGAGTTTTCGATATTTACATTTAAAACCGTAAGTAATTTGCTGAAAGGAATTAGCAAATAGGAGAATTCTCATCAGTACCGCAGTAGGATTCCGGGTAGGATGAATTTTCACACTTCAGGTCTTTAATCCTCCTCAATCCCTGCTCAAACAATGTTCCAAGTCTGCTACAAAAAGGCTGGGAAATTTCTTTAAGGAAACCTCTCTGATGTTTTCTCAAGGAGTGCTACAATATTTTCTTCAAGTTGATATAGTGTCTACTGCTAGATTAGGTCTTTGTTGCTTCAATAGTGTACAATAGGTCTACTTCAAACAAGACCCAAATTCTGCTTCCAAAAAATCCTAGTGTTTGCCTTCAAAGAGGGACAAGTTCTGCTTTAAAGAAGTGTTTGGATCTGCTTCTCTAGTTATGCTTAAAAAAAAAATGCTCCAAGGAGAGGCTAATGGCTACTCCAAAGGTGTTCTCAACTATGTCACTTGGTTTCTTCAATAATGTTCAAAAACATGCTTTCAACTAATGTTAAAAACTACAACAATTGTCACAAGTCTCAAGGTGCTCCACACTTCAAATATGTCATAGTTTTGAGTCCTTACCAAGTGATTGTAACTCAAATCCGAGCTTGTAATAGCAAGCGTGAGCCTCCTTATTCCTCCATAGGTAAGCAAATGAGTGATTGTACCTATCACCACAGGTCTGAGCCTAAACACTTCATTGTTCTTACAGGTATGTCCACTATTCTGAGGTGGAATATCACAGGTTTACAATATTGAGGCACCACCACAAGTTCGAGCTTCTTAATCACAAGTTTGAGCCTCCACTTCACAGGTCCGAGTCTCCTCTTCTCAGGTCCAAGCTAAGGTTGATGTATCTCTTTCCAACCTCAGGTTTGAGTTCCACAACAAACTGTCTACACACCCCAAATCTGAGATTCTAAAGTTGAATTGTCTACATAACCGCGATGTAGTATGGTGAATGTCCACACTTGTCACAGATGTGCTCAATTCTGAGCTTGAGGTCTGTCCTCCCACAGGGAACTATTCGAGCTTCTTCCACAGGTTAAGTATTACAGGTACGATGCCTTAATTATCTTGTGATCCGAGCTCTTTATATACCACAGTTAACCGACCCTGTTCACAGGAGACATACCGAGTTGTTCAAGTTTCAATTTCCTTCATCTGAGCTTAAAAGACCCTTAACACAAGAATTGTGCCCAAACTGTAAAATTATTTTATCTCTCCTCGACCTTCTTGCTTCAATGCTCCTTCTATGAATTCTTCACTGAAAATGGATGATTGGAATGAGGAGTTCTAACTTGTATTTATACAAGTTTTGACCTTCAACGAATAGACACATCCCTTTAAGGTGAGGCTGACTTGCACAAGTAGGCTCATGTCAGTTAGCATCACAAATTATTATTTTCCAACTTGTAAAATCATTTTCTCTTGATCTAAGAGGAGTTAGAAGGCAAGTAATAGCTCATTGGAAAGATCTCAATGTCTTCTATGAGTCTATGCCAGTTCCACCCTTAAATAAGGTCATTTTATCATCAATAAAATAATATTTATGAGTTTTCATCATTATTTCATCATATGTTCTTTCATGGTAGCTTTTAGGGTCTCATCATATCTTATGACTTCTACTTCATAGACTTAGGGCTCCAAGTTTGTTCTTCATTAGGATTAGGGCTTCATCTTATTTTCCAACCAACATAGGTCTTCATATATCAAACATTAATTCTAGGGCATGCACTTAGGATTAAGGTATTTTCAACAAGGCATCATGGGAATATTTAACAAAGCTAGGGCATCATGAAGCTAGGGCTTGTCATCAAGGATTTCTTCAAATATGCTAGGGCATCATATTGATTTAGGTGATTCTAGGGTTAGGGTACCATGGACATATGCACATAGGAATTTCTCCTAGGGTTTGCAATTAGAGAGACTTCAATGAGGTTGGGGCAACATCACAAAAGGGTTTTTCATCCATCAAAAAGATTAGGACATTTTCCATCTCCAACAATGCCATATTGACATCAATGAAAACTTTGACCAACATAAACTCTCTGTAAGATCCCTACACCTGTTTTCATTTTAATTTTATCTATTGTTGAAGTTTTCTGACATAAATAGACAAATATTTGATATTGTTGGTCTGCAACAAGTTCTAGTTTGAGAAGAGAGGGTTTCCCTTAGACTAAGCACCAACCACATGGAAGCAATCTTATTAGTGTGGTTATAAGCCTCACAACCACATGGAAGAAAGCCTATGAGCACAGTTATGCCTATAAGTCACAAAACTGAAGCCTTATGCATAAAATCAAGAAATCAACAGGAGTATGACAATCCTACAAATTTGGAGTAGACAACATAAATCTCTATGAGCATGGAAGTTTGAATGTTTGATTTATTATAGAGAATGTGAATGTGTTGGCTAAACTTTTGTTTCCAAGTAACCAAAATATGCATATCAATATGTCATTATGATTTAACGATTGAAGCTAGTGCATGTCAGTATTTGATAATAGTTGCAAGGGTTTGACAATATTTGGATGCTTGGTATAAATGAGAAATGTTTATAGTTTTGACATGATGCTTGATAGTTCATAAATAATCTTTAAAACATTAACATGATGCTTCATATGTTTTTGGCTTATGGATTGATTGAATTCACAAAGATGAAAAATTAGGGTTTTGACTTGATGACTAATGATTTGACCTGATATCTGGTGATTTTCCTTGATGACAAGTGTTATGTGAGCATAATGACTTTTAGTAACTAATATTGATATTCAATAATGATTTTTGTATTGGCCTCATTGTCCTTGGCACATTGGTTGAAGTATAAACAATTGTGATTCAGTATGCAGTAATATCACAATGAATGGATGGAACTTATATGACTTGTCTCTGATGTATGCATTCATATTTAGTGATAGAAATGATTCATGATATGATCATAAGGATGGCTTGATAAATTTTGATTGGATAGTGCTTGGTAAATAACAGGTTATTGTAACTTGGTATTTTGGATGTGAGCTCCACCTGACATTTGGTTTGAAGATTTGTCACATGGATATTGGCAGAAACTTTTATGATTTTGATATTAGCTTTGATCTAGCATCTAAGGCTTGATATGATGATTTAGTTGATTTGATTGTACAATATTGATTTATGTAAGGATGAGCATATTGGTTTGGCAAAGTGTCATGTTTGCAGAAAGCATTGTATGAAGAAAGCTCCCTGAGCTTGATATGTCCACATTAACGATCATATGGTGAAGCCAAGAATATGTTCCCATCCAAACTTCTACTTCAAAAGGGGTCCAAGGTATGACATTGATTTTGGTTTTATATGTTTATGGTCTACTCTTGACAAGTAATGAGCCTCCAATGATCAAAGTAAGAGGGAGTTGGATTCTTAAGCTCGAAATAATGAAGCATGACATGATGAATCACTTTTTGAAGTTTGGAAAAGAAAATCTATATCGTTAAGCTATTGAAGAGTTTTTGGAAACTGGAAATGTAATTCCTTGGACACACCAATCGAATTTCAAGAGGTTATGAAGAGATATTGTTGAACTTGATTTGGAAACCGATATTTTATTGAAGCATTGATGTTTCGTGTGAACACCCGTCCATATATATGTTTTGCATAGAATCTAAGTCAATTCATGATTGAGCCGCTTCATACACATTGAGTTACCGCCAAGCATACTTTGAGATATTCACATGGAACAATCAAATTTTGCTTTGAGATATTCTATGATATCTCACTACATGGATGTACTGATACTGATCAGGATCGTGACTGATGATATAAGCACATATGTGTGTTGTCTTAGTATGAGATATTCCATGATATTTTGGATGAGAAATCTGTAGCTTTAAGCACAAACGAGGTTGAGTATGAGGTTGCTAGCATGGCTAGCTGTGAGGCAGGATGAAGAAGCTCTTTGGAGAGCTATTTGAGTAGGTTTTGGATATGACAGGAACACATTGCAATAATAATGAGTGGGATATGATTGGCTGAGAATCCCGTATATTGTTGGGACTGAGATACCTTAATATATTAAGACAATTTTGTTGTACAATACAAGATTAGGCTTGTGGTTGTTGCCTCCATGAGAGGGAGGTTGAACAAGGTATAACTTTTGTGATATATATATATATATAGTTCTAATATAATATTTGATTTGATTTCCTGTATGAGCAGGAGATTGTTTTTATTGAGACATGATGATTACCAGATATGAACACGATGATATGTTTATGATCTACCGAGAGTAGGACTGATCGAGAACACTGGGCCAACTCTTCCCCCTTGTCTCAGCTCCCGGGGTGAGGAATTAAGATGGAGGGATCTTGGGGTTGAGTGAACTTTGGACAATAGGTGTATGTGATCCCTACTATTGCAGTAGGTCGGGTATCTTCCCTATTGTCACCCATAGGGTGTGTGTGATCCTTGTCTGTTTTGAGAAGTAGGGAATCTCCCCTTATCTTGATATATGCAGAGTATACCCCAGTTGGCATCATACCTGTTCTTGCTTATATTGTACAGGCACAACAACAAAAACTCAGGGCGAGGGTTTTCACTCTGATCCTCACCCACTCCATTCTAGTTTTATCCCTACAACAGGCTATGGGGGGTAGTCCCTATGGAAAAGAGATGATGAAAGACAAGTTGGGAACCAACCAGTCCAGGAGACAAAGTTGAGTACCCTAGATACTTGGTTAAATTTAGCGAGATCCAATGATTAGATTAGATTTAAGTATGAGACCAGTGCTTTATGGAGTCAAAACTCTTGCTTATTATAAATTAAGACCAAGTAACCGGATGGACAACTACTGCTTAAATGATCAACTAACCTATATTCTATGCAAATCCTGAGATCTAGGTGTGATGCAAGGATCTTAGTTGATTTTAGATTATATGCCTATTGTAAATGGAACCTCTCTCTTAATTGTTTTGAGACCAGTATTTAGAGTAGGTTGTGGGATGGAAGCCAACGGGAAGCAAGCAGAGGCTTGATTAACGATACCTCCCCTTGTGTTCCAACCCCCTGCTGCCTTCGACGTTGTAGAGATTGTGGCTCTAACGACTGTAAGGTCACCATGTTAACCACTAAAAAGGGGTTGAATCCCTAAATCTAGACGAGAAAGGGTGGCCCAAGGAGTCTATCAACCAAGCTTAGGCTTGGAGGTAAATTATTAATGCACCTAAGACTAGGATGCTTATGCAAATGATGTGAGTGAGTTCTTAGTTTAAGATTAGACTAATGTTAAGTAATCTGAGTTATGGTGAATCTTTAATGAAAAGAGTACTTATCATATGCAATCTTACAACTAAGAAAGTGCAAATTCACTTAGTGTCAATGTTAACCAATCCACAGGATGTTCAACCAAGGATGATAATCAAACTCGACAATTAACCAAAGATCATCAAAACAAGATACATAATATTCCAATGATGATTATCAACAATCTTATGCCAAGATTATACTCTTTAGATAATGCCACTTATTAAAAGATTTCAATTAAGCCTTAAGTGCTAAGACAATCAAATAGATTCCTTAATGCCCTAGATCACAGTTATATCAAGATACTCAAATGTCGCTTTTTAACACAAGATATCAAGATTCCAAAGATTTAATATTACAGTGCTTTAGAGAGTTCTTATTGGACTTATAGATCAACTCAACAACAAATGTGTTAGTCAAATTGCTATAAAACCATGAAACAAGAGCAACTATAATCTATAGAGCATGAACACAACTAGATTTTATGCTACTTGTGTTCCAATGAACAATTATTAAAACTTTAGGACAACAACAAATAAATCACTTTAGATTAAGAAATTATCAGGCATGCGAAGCCAATTACAGTCAATGAAATGCCAAGAAGCTTTCCAATTGAAAACACAAACTAAATAACCCACTTATGATTAATTATTCAGTGCATATCAGATCTGGAAACTCTTATTACAACAACAAGAAAAGTATGCAATTAGTGAGCTACTAGTGCAATAACTCGTGCCAAAATATGCCAAAAATTTTCTAGATATATCAGATCTAAACATGATTTTATGCAAATATACCAGTCACCATAAATGAAGATTCAAGCCCAAAATATTAATGCCCAAGATGTCTAGAAGCTATGATAATATGATAGAAGCCACACCAATAAATTTTATGCCTTTTAGAGTGTTCTTTTCAGCCTATATCAGATCTTGATCTATTTGATTATGCAGAGATATTCCCAAAATAAGTGACTAAATATAAGATAGATATTCAATTTCCAAGGAGTCAAATCACTAGCAAAATTTTACCATGAAATTATTACGGTGTTTAGACCACTTAGATATGATTTTAGGGCACTTAATTTACTGTTATGAAATGAATATGAAAACTGAAGCAAAGTAGTGAGAGGACAAGGGTTTAGAGATCAAACCCTAGGCCCAAGGACTTGTAGATCACTTGCCCAAAATGTTTCCAATGAAGATGCCACCTGAAAACACCAATTTTGAGTCAAATATTTCCTACAATACCCACTAATCTTCAGTCCAGAAATTTTAGAGATGGGAAGAGGGAAAATTAGGGCTAACGCTAGGCCCAATAGAGCTAGTGTTGGAGAGAGATAAGGACAGAAGGGTTAGCGGCTAGGGAAGAAGGCCAAGAAGGACAACACAAGGGATGAAAGGAGTAGAAGAAGACTCAAAAGGGAGGATGAGGCATGAAGGAGGGAGGCCGAGGTAGGGAGAGGGCTTGAAAATGATACGACAAGCCTAATAGGACGTCGTCTAGGGTCAAAGAGGGGGGTTGAGGCCTTCTAGGCCCAAGCCAAGGCCAAAAAAGGCCTTAAACCCGCAACACAAGGCCAAGGGAGGAGGCCGAGGCCATTAGGGGCTTACGGCTAGGCTCTAGGAGGCTTGAAAGGTTGATGCAGGGCCCTAAACGAATGACACAGGGGATGAGGATGATGATGCAGCAGATGAGGAGGATGACGCAGGGTCTGGAGAGGGAAGATCTGGGTTTGGGAGCCCTAAAACTTGAAACCCTGGCTCTAAAAAAAATATTTTCTCTGGAACTTCAGTTTTACTGGAAAATATTAAATGGCTGGCCCTGCAAAAAACAATTTAGAGGCTATATATTACCCTCAAGGGCCTAAATGTAGCTCTAATACAACTCTTATTACTTGATTACAATTGCACAAATGAAAATAAAAATACCCAAAACCCCAATATATACAAATATTCAAAAATTAATTCAATCCCCAAAAAAAACTAAGTGTAAAACCAAGATTAGAAGTTTAAAATAATTTACAAGATATATTATACAAATTTATTTACAATTGTACAAATATACAATGTTTTTAAATAGAAATTTTGAGAAATAAAATTTTAAAATATTCCTTGATAAATGGCTATATGTACTTTGGAAATGCAAGCTACAACCTAAGATAAGTTAGATAAACGATAGAAATATTTGAAGTCCAAACAAGGTCAGTATATTCCCACAGTTTGTAAACTTGGAGTCCAATGATTGGGGAACTTGCAAACACTATATAATTCTTCACGTATAAACCATTAGAACAACAATGAATTGGATCATCTAAGATAAGCACAAAACTTATCAACTGAGAGTGTTCTTATCATCAACAATGAAATAACGATTTAATTAAAATTTAAACACAATATAGGAATGTTTGTACCCAACACATACCACAAATCAGTAGACAATAAACACCATGAACTGCATCCTAAAGTCTTTATTATGATTCAAAAAAACGTTCCGAGTGGGACAATAGCGTTACATCAACTTTTCTGTGGAATTACCTTAGCCAAACATCAAATGGCTTGAGACACAAATGACTCCTAATTTATAGATAAATCCTCCAATTGGAAAAATAATGGCTAGTTAGCTTGATCCTTTTCAAAATAATCTCGTCCATCGATAAATCCTTGATTATCTTTTAATCTCTATCGTTGAAAGTATTTATTTTGAGGAATTTTCGAATTTCTCATTAAACCCATTTTTTATTAGCTCAAAAATAATTATTTTGAGCTATTTTCCTCAAAAAATTGACTTTGACTTAACCACCAAAGTTCAATGGTCCAATTTTTCTTGAACTTTCCAATATTCCCTTGGTGGGGGGCCTCCAAAAATTAATTTCTTTGAAACCCATGAATTTTTCCACTTGGAGAATTTATTTTTTCTAAGACTGTATCTTTGACTCAAACTAGTTAATTTTCTGGCTTAGGATTAAGTTAATTTTTTGCCAGAAAAATTAATTGATTGATACTTGAGGGGATTCAATATTTTTTCCACACTCTAATATTTTAGCCATGGTGTCTAAGTATAAGGGACCATGTTTTAAAATATTTTTTACATAAGATAATTACATTTCAACCCTCAAAGGGGGAACACTTGTTTGGTCTAGATCCTCAAAGTACACACTCGATTCTGCGACACGATATGATCTAGCAGACCAATTGATTTGTAATAAAATAATTTATCCAATTAGCTTAAATTATTCCCAAATAAATTTTACATAAGACTCGACTAAAACAATAGGAATCTCCTAAGACTTTGACAGAAAATTCCACCCTACCTTTGGGGTGAGGCTGGAGGGAAAAAATCTGCTGACCATCCATGTTTAGAAACATAAACGAATCAGTGAGACATAAAACCTACTAGGATGAAATTCTTGCCAAAATAATAGGCTTACCTAGGTTTTTACATACATACACGATCTTGCTAGCATCATTTACATTACAAATTTGCAAAATGTGTTTACAAAGACTCAATAAACAGATGATTGATGATCCGACGCTTCGAAAAAAAATTGGCATATCTGCTTCCTTGGAACTTTGACAAAAAATGTACAACATCTGGATCCATATGGGGACACATTTCCTCCATGAGGTAACGTGAGAATACCAGAATCCTACATCCAAGAAAACATAATTCCATCAAATAGATATCCATTCAAAATCGAAATTATCATGCATATATAGTAAATCCTGCTGGAATAGAAAAAATCGACTCTAACATACTTGAAACTAAAAAATATAAATGCATGAAATAAAACTTAGCTAATGACATAAAGTAAAAAAAAGTAGGGTTAGAGATACTATAAAAACGATGCCCTATGGCATTAGATGTCACCAATGTGGCACAATCTCATACATCTGCATGTTGATTGGTAGATTAATAGGTTGCTTAACGAATGTCCCTTGTCGAAATTTTACTCTCTTTGGTTGATGCAGAATTTGATCACTGTTCTGCATGTCTATGTCATACTAAACTCTCTTTCTTTTTCTGCTTAGAATTTAGGATGGGAGATGCAATGAAGAGAAATGATATTGTCGCTGGACAAATTCTGACTCAAAATATGGAGGATGACCTTGTGGCACAACTTCTTCACCATTTTCTAGTCTCTTTGGAACTTCCACACGATATCTTCTTTCTACTTATTTGTATGATATTACCATGCTACCGACTGCTGTTGGAATAGTGGCGTAAGATAAATCCATCTGAATAGACCCACCTAAATCAACCACAAACTTTATGGAAAGAAGCATTCCCCATACATCTGGTGCATCAATTACTGTTATGTCCATGGTGATGATCTTGTATGGGTAATCAGCCAAGGAGACCTGTAGATATTTAACCACACCATTCAACCTTTTTAGAGTCCATTGAGAAAATGTTATGGTAAGGTATAGATATTCTTAAGTTCAATTGTTCCATAACTTTCTTAGTCATAACATTTGTAGATGCACCAGAATCAAGCATGCAATTGTGAAGAAATCAATCATTTATGTCCAAAGTTAGGAAGAAGGAATGATGATGTTCATTTGTCATGTAGAATTTTAAATCTTTCAACTTAATTTCTTCATCCTTATGATTGTTATCGACATTACCTCGCTGAACCATACCCAAAACCTTGAAGAAATATGCCCTCTGAGATGGAATTTTCAAAAGTTCAAGCACTGAGACAGACATCTTAATACTATTAATCCACGGAACCCATTCCACTTTTAATCCTGACTTGTACATTTCAGAAGCAACTTGTTTATTTTGATTCTGATCTTTACTTTTCCTCTGATAGGCGTATCCCTTACTTCTAGCAATTTCTAAAATTTGCTCTTGAGATGGTTTTTCACCATATGCTTGAGTGATGGGGTGTATTTATTCACTAAAATTACTTATGGAGAATGGTGACGAAATCATAGCAGCACACCAACCTTCTTTATGAGTGTCTTGTCCTACATTATTCACTTGTTGATTTTTTCCTTCCTCTAAAATTCTTCTAGCAAAGGCACATGTACTTTCCTCATGGAAGCTTTCACAAGGTCTGCTTAAAGGGATAGGCTCGTCAACCATATTAGCATATTCAAGTGGTGTAGGAGGCCTATGATCTTTAAGAAGATTCTTTCTTGGCCATGGATTATTTTTACTCTTGTTATTATTATTATTCCTGGGTGGCATACTCTGCATTCAACTTCTCTCCATTTGTATTAACTGATTTTGCATATCACTTATTTGTCTGGCATGCTCAATTTTCATTTCTCTAATTACTTGGCTTAATTCTTTAACTGAGTCATGTTCTTCTTCTTTAATTTCTTTTCCCTTAGATTTAACCAGACCTCTTTCGAAACTTGGGACCTCTGATTTACCTGAAGCTTTCCTATCTTTTTCCAATTCTTCAGTTGTACTTTGGGCAATAACTAAAGTGGCAGTCTTGGCATGTCTAATATCATATTGAGTATCACCATTGAAAGACTCGAGATATTGCTCCAAAACTGTCATTTCGAGGGGCTTGTAGTCTTGAGTCATGTTCCTTAGAGGGCCATTAAACCTTTGGTTTAATTCTTTGATTGTTTCATTTTCTCTTTTATTTATAGTATTCTGTTCTTTAACTAAGTACTTCCCTTCCCTCTTATCCCCATATTTGTCTTTGAATGAATCAGTGAGGGCTCTCAAAGAGCCAAAGGCATTATCTGCTTTATCATTAACCAGTCAAGTGACTTATCTTCCAATGATAAAACAAATAATTTCATCCTGACATATTCATGGTTATAGGCAGTGGAATGAGCGAATATTTGCACAAGTGTGTTGAACTTTTTAATATGAGCTTCAACATTGATGGCATTGTTTCCTTGAAAGGTTGGGATCTTTCTCATGGTAGATTCTTCCGGAAGGTTGTGAGGATAACCTTGGACATTCGTGAAGTTACAAGGCTTGTAATAATCACCCATGATGTCATACCTTTTACCTTCCTGGTCCTCCGGCGCCTGTTCTACAACTCCCGCCTCTATCAATTCTCCATGTCCATATGACCACTAAACCTCGATTATCAATATGCTCACTAATTGATCGTTTGTCCACCAACGCATCAACACATCGAGAATCTTGTCGAGTTGTTCACAACTCCTCTTGTAAACAAATCTCAATTTTTCCACTACTTCTCCTCAACTATTCAAGGACTTCATCCCACTATGGTCTTCCTGCACTGATCCGATGAAGACCAACATAGGGCATGGAGGGCTGCCACCTATCACTGCAAGATGTCCATCTCCCACAATGAAAATGGGCTAGGAGGACTGCCCATCGTCCGCTGTAGAAGTCCTTCTCCACACACAAGTACCAGGCTACACAAAATGCTCCTGCCTTAACAGACTCTTGAGCTCAACAACTACATCTCTAACAAATAATTTTTCCCATCAAAATGTTGCACATAGAGCTCCAATTTGGGCACTATCATGTTGTCCTCCGACATTCCATAAATTCCCAAATCTCGTCCACACTTGGTTCACTCTCACACTGCCCTCCAATAGTCCACGAGTGACCAATCCTTGCTATGGCGTTTGCTCCTAGTTAGGGCATCCAATCACCTAGGAGACCCCTACAAATGGTTGCCAACTGACTTCTCATAAGACACCCATCCACCTGCAAATTACATCATCTCAAGAGGACATACATACCTATAACGTTATGTTGCTCCTCTTGATAGAACATCCAAACAACTGCTGATATAATTTTCTCATAGGACAGTCACAAAACTGTCCAATACTCCACCCATCCACCTAGCAACAAATTCAACTTCAACATAACATGACATACCTTAATTCTGGTGTAACTCTGGTGTAGATCAGGCTAACTGGTGAGGGTATTAATCAATTTTCTTTTATTCCTTCCAATCACTTCAAACCACTCTCTAATAGTTGTGGTCCTTGTTATTTTAGCCCCTGTTGTCGCACATAGTTATCTAGGGGAAAACTAGACTTGGATTAGGCCTTCCAGCTCTAAGAACGCCGCCCAACTTTCCTCCAAGGTTTTGTACATATTTGCGGTACCCTACAACAAGCCCAAACAACCTCTTATTAGGTCTTTCTTCCCCCCTGCAATGTGATAGTCCCTTGTGTCTCTCAACCATAGGTAAGAATACCCCTACGCATCATCAAATGTTGCCCATAACTCCACCTACAAGCTGTGGCCTCCTCCCGCGATGGTATAGACCTGCAATGAGACATAAATAAGTGCCAAACAAGCTTCAAATGTTATTTTATTATGAATTGAGCACTTGTGGATATGTCTAAATACCTCACACTTGACCTATATTTATAGGCTTCAAGTGGCTCCAACGAATTGACTATCAGTGAAAATTTGAAGGATGGAAAATTATCTTGAAGTTTAAAACATTGGCGAATCTCACTAGTCCCTAATATGCAAACTGTAAAATTATTATTCATATATTTGTAAAATTGTTCAAATTTATAATATTTTTATATATAGTTTCTATATAATGTTGGCGATTTTTAAGGTAAAATAATTTTATATTGTAAAATTTGGGAGAATCATTTTTATAAAAAATGGAAAATGGTGAATATTGTTTTGGAAAAATCATGGAAAATTAGCCCACCTGCCAATATTAGCCCCTAAAAGTTTCCATGTTGACTATGTGGGCTGTCATAATGTCACTTAACCACTAAGCCAACCTTAACCTTGTGCCATAGGCCCACACACAAACTTCAAAATTCATAACTTCGTTTCTAGAGCTCTGATTTGAGTGATCTTTGAAGCATCGGAATTGGCACGCCAAGATCTATCACCTCAAATTTTACCATGCTCAAATTCTTCATGATTTTGGCCCAAGTCCCGATGGGTGCAAAACCACAAGCTTGGTTTCCAAGCCCATAAGTGACTCTTGTGGCACTTTGTCCTCCAATCCTCAAACCTTAGGGCTTGGAGTAGCTCCCAAGCTACTCAAAAATCAACACAAGATTGATGAGAACATTGATCAAAGTGAAGGACCAAAGAATATAATTTTTTTTTAGCTCCATGGAATAATGTTGAAGCAATCAAGGACAAGGATCAACAAAATATTGTACCACCTCCAAAAAAGAATGAATACAGAAGATCATCTAGACAAGATAATTCATCTAGGTACGCTAGTTTTTTTAATGGTTATTGTTTTTCATGTACTAACTTTGGACATATGGCTAGGGATTATAAAGATTATGGAAAGTATAATTATCAAGGGCATTATTGAAACCCTAGAAGTACGATTGCAAGAACTCAAGATATATACTTCAATGATTTTTTCAGCCAAAAGTATATGTCTGTCGTTCCATCATTCAATCCAAATGTTGAATGCTACAAATGCCATAACTATAGACATAAAATACACGATTGTAGGTACAATATGGAATCCTTCGGGATGGAAAACCCTAATATCAAGTACAGGAAAGTTTGTAGAAGAAAATAGATGCAAGAAGACCAACCAAATGAGAAAGTCTTAGTATTAATGCTTTCAATTTTTGTAAAGGCAAAAGGGCACAATGAATCGAGAGTTGAATATGTCAAGATTCGAGATGATCCAGTTGTAGAGCTAGTTTATACCTTGTTATGAACTTTACTATTGAAGGCTCCTTGTCCGGTGAATGTTGGACAAGGGGAGCCTATATAGTAGGTTGATGGATGAAGGATGGTAGATTGAATAAACAATCATAGTAGTTTTTAGTATTAAGGGAGTTTCAATGGAGTAGGAGTGTTGGCAGGTGAAAGTTTATACATATTAGTAGGTAAAATCAACTATGGAGAATTGAATTGGGCTAAAGTAATTGATACAACATAGAGTAGTGTAAAAATTAACACCTCTCAGTATTGCCAACAATTCATATCAGAGCCAAGTTCATTTAGTAGTAGCTTAATAATTGGAAGGTAGATCCCAGAGTGCAAAGATGGGAAAATCAAAGAAACAAGCTGCTAAGCATTCAAAGGAATCAAAGGAAATTGTAGGTACTAAAATAGTTTCATATACTATTACCGTTGATGAAGAAAACTAGGTTGGTCCAATTCCTATGCTCAATGAATTAAGTTTTTTATTATGGAAATATAGAATGGAAGCTTATATGCAAGCTTGTGGATATGATATACGAAAATCTATTATTTTCAGAGACACATATACTGAAAAATATAGAAGGTACAATACAAAAGCCATGAATGTAATTATTAGTACTCTTCCATACATCTTAAAAGCGAAAGTTGGTCAATGCTCATAATCCAAACATCTTTGGGAGAAACTTCAATATCTCTATGAAGGTAAAGAACTTACAAGTTGAGATAAAGAGTTGATAATTGTGTATATCCTCATATCAAATAATATGATAATGATGATGATTATGAAGTTGAAGTATACGTGGAAAAATAATTAATTAGTGCCTTCAAATAATGGAAGAACACAATTAAGGTAAATCACACACTCAAAGAAGAAGTTTCTCTCTTGAAACTCCAAGTGGAGCAAGCAGAAAGGAAAGAGAAATACTTGGCAAGACAAGTAAAGGAATCTGGTCAAAGGTATGTATTTGAAGTTGATCAAAAACAAAAGGAATTAGATGTGTTAGTGTTAGCCTTTACATCCTGTCACCAGTGATCAATGGGCTCTTATCATGCACTGTTAGGGTCTCATAGTCAAAATTTTATAGTTTCAAATAAGTTTTCAAATAAAATTTGATCATTGGTTGTTTTCTAGGTCAGCGCTGCTCCCTCCATTCACTCATGGTCATCATCATTTCATGAGTCATGTCCACCATTATCATCTAGAGTCTTAGGTCAGTCACCATGTTTTCGCCTAGGTTAGTGTCTAGGTGTCTTTCATTTTTCCACCATAAATGTACAAATTTTGTCATAAGAAGGCGAAAGAAGGGTCAATTCATCATTGCCTAAAGGTTCAGGTGCTTCCAAAAGAGTAAGTGAACATTCCTTACTTCTCCTTCAAGTGAATTTATTCAGCGAAGAGTGGATTCCCTCTTTTTGGGTTTTCAAACTAGTTTTTGGATTGCTGAGATGTTTGGTTGCTTCCGGCTGGAAAAAACCTAGTTTTATCACATACAAATATTCATTTTCCCCACACTCCACTACACTCCCTAAACCCCTTACACTCTCTCACACACCATCCCTAAGCTTCTACACTCAAACCCTAGTCCCTACACCATCATCACTACCTGACGCTGCGTTTTTGGCAGCCTCCTAGAACTAGACCTATAATTAAATTCCCTAGGTTTACTCCTACCTTCCCTACCTCCCTTTCTACCTCTCATACCTCCCTAACACCCTTCCCTACCTCCAAAACTTTTACCATCCACTTTTCCTTTTCCTAAACCCTCCATTCTGCTCCTTTCCCACCATCCCTTGTTTTGCACCATTAGGGTTTATGCCTCGCAAAGCACCTATGGAGGAAGAAAATAAGCCCTATAACAAGGGAGGTCAGATTTCAAAAATTAATTGAGAGGGATAATAGATATAACAAGCTGCAAAGGCACATGATCACTCATTACTACACAAGGAATTTGATCTCCAAGGTCAAAGTCAAACAATTGAAGGTAAAACTCAAAGAAACCCTAATCAGCCAAAAGGAGAAGGGTAAGTTGTATTTTCTTGCTGATTCATCCATGGTTGCATAACATACCTCATCAGGCATCTCTGAACCAATTTTGAGAAGATTTGGAGCAAATTTTGTATTTTGGTGCAAATTGGTGCAGTTTTGAAAATTTTGGCACACATGGCCAATTTTGCTTCAAATTGTGTTTCTGACTAAATGGTGATGAATTTGACAAAAATGAAAGAGGTTTTTGTCAATAATATAACAAGGGAAAAAAACCTCCTTCCGTTTATACATAGGTGTTATTATTTGGGAGAAATGTCGAAAATATAGTTGCTACAGGAGAAGTTGTTATACTTCTGGAGTACTCTTGGGAAAATGCTTGTTCTCTGTCATGGAGTGTCCAAATTACCTTCTTGATGATTCAAATGATAACTATACAGAAAGCGCATTCTAATGAGCTATCATGAGCTCAATTTGGAGTTCAAGAAGGCCTCCAAAAGTGGCCTGCAATCTCATGTTGCGCTTTTCCTCAGCCATGCTACGTTTTATTTACCAGTCTTGGTAAAATTGATTTTTTTAGGGGCTATACTTGATAATTTTCAGTGCGTGAGGGGTCCATTGTGTAACAGACAAAGAGATCTTAACAATGAGCTATCATGAGCTCAATTTGGATTCCAGGAAGGCCTCCCAAAGTGACCTGCAACTTGGAGTTGTGATTTTCTCAGGGACACGTTGTGTTTTTTGCACACATGCTGCACTTTTTGACCAATTTTGGAAAAAGTGGTTTTTAGGGAGCTTAACTACATCATTTTCAATGCTTAAGGACATTTTGGACAACTAGACAGGAACAAATTTCTAATGAGCTATCTTGAGATCAATTTGGACTTCAAAAAGGTATTCAAATACCAACTTGAAGGTCATGCTATGCCTTTCACAGGGACACACTGCGCTTTTTGTACTCCCACTGAGCTTTTTCCAGATTGCTTGTTATCTTCATAAATTCGAGTTTTTCTCAATTGGTTGATGAATTTCATAAATTTTACTGATGTAAATTTTTAATTCAAATGTAATTATGTCTATTATAGTTACTAGAGGTAGATACATCAAGTAAAATTGTATTTTTGGGTCAAGTGAATCAGTTTCACCAAAAAAAGGGAGAGTTTGTTGACCTCCCTAGTCGTTAGGATTTTAGTTGAGGATTTTGGAGAACAAATCCACAAGTCATGGATTCAATCCCTGAGAATGGGAGAAGTTTGTTTTGGTCTATATCTTTAATTTTCTTTGTCATTGCAATGGTTAGATGTTGTAGAATTGATCTTTGAACACTAGTGTATTCAGTCATTTTTGGCAGGAACTAATAGACACAGTTTCTAGCTATTGTGGTCGGATTCATGTGGTATGTGTTTTATCAATGTTTCTTCCTATGTTTCATATGTTTGAAATTATTGTGCCTTCCATATTCATTTCCTTGTCTTATGTGATTGATTTCTAAGTTTGATAAGCATAATTCATTGTTTTCAATGCTCTGTTTTGGAGAAGTTATCACATTTATGTTCACTTTCTTTTGATACAAACGAATTCATAATTCCTATGCTCGTTTTGAAACCCTATCAGTATATCATACTCACCAAGATACCTTAAAAGTTCTAAAGTGTGTGCCTACCTTTCCCCATCACATCTCTGCAAGTCTGGTTTTCAGTGCCCTACCTAGTCTTTCCTAGACCTAATTCCTCATCCAACACCAAATCCAAATCAATCAAACCCTAGAGCCTACTATACCTAGCCTAAAATATTCATGATCCAGTAAATTTGGCTGTGATCCTATTGAGAGAGCCCTCTCAGCGTAGTAGGGTTAGCTAGTAGGTCAAAGCGGTTTGTGGTTACCTTCGCTGGTTTCCTTATTAGCCTTCAGAGATCTGGTGGAGTGCTAACAAGATGCATCTTCAACCTAAATTAGCAGGCTCAGAAAGGAAAATGAAAGGCAAAAGGAACAAATACAAGTTCTTAATGGATAAGAAAAAAAGGTCACTCTTCTAAAGATATAGGTAAAAGAAACAAAATAAAGAAGGAAAATGTTGAAAGGAATATTTCAGGAAGATCTTGCCCAAGAGAAAGGATAACTTATTGTAGATCGTAATGAAATCAACAAGCTCAAGGAATGGAAAAAGGAATACTTACGGGTTATTGAAATGAAATATCAAGAATTGGCTCAGTTGAAGATGAAGGCAAAGGAAGCAACTAAAGCTCCATGTGACGAAGGCACAAGCTCCAAGACATAACAAAACAATATTGATGAGAAGACTGATCAAAGTGAAGGACCAAAGAAGATTAAAATGTTGTGACTCCAAGGAATAATGTTGAAGCAATCAAGGACAAGGATCAACAAAGGACTGTACCACCTCCAAGAAAGAATGAATATAGAAGATCATCCAAAAAATATAATTCATCCAGGTGCGCCAGTTTGTTTAATGGTCATTGTTTTTCATGTACCAACTTTGGACATATGGCTAGGGATTGTAAATATTATGAAATATATAATTATCAAGGGCATTATCAAAACCCTAGAAGTAAGGTTGTAGGAACTCAAGACAAATACTTCAATGATTTTGTTAACCAAAAGTATATGTTTGTTGTTCCACCATTCAGGACAAATGTTGAATGCTACAAATGGCATCAATATGGACATATAACACACGATTATAGGTACAAGATGGAATCCTTCATGATGGACAACTCTAATATTAGGTACAAGAAATCCTGGAGAGGAAAATAGATGCAAGAAGACAAAGCAAATGAGAAAGTCTCAGTAGTAATTCTTTCAGGTTTTGTAAAGGAAAAATGGCATGATGAATCCATAGTAGAAGATGTCAAGGTTCGAGATGATCCAACTGTAGAGCTGGTTTCTACCTTGTTGTGAACTTTACTATTAAAGGCTTCCTGCCCGGTGCATGTTGAACACGGGGACCCTATATAATAGGTTTACGGATGAAGGATGATAGATTGAATAAGCAATTATAGTAGTTTTTAGTGTTATGGGAAGTTTCAATGGAGTAGCAGTGTTGGAAGGAAAAATTTGATCCATATTGACAGGTAAAATTAGTTGTGGAGATCCTTTGGAAGACATTTCATCAGGGGGAGCAGAGGAGGTTAAATATACACAACAATAGGTATATTTCCAGGGGGAGCCACCCTTTGTTATTGATTTCAAAGGGGGAGAGAAAGCAGATAAGGTAGATCAGAGGCATGGAGTTAGGGGGAGAAGTGATCATAAGGGGAGTATGTGTTGCCATCAATGACAAAGGGGGATATTTGAATGGTTTTGTAATTGATGTCAGCGTCTATTAATGAACTCTCTTAATATTTGTCTAGATTAAATTAGCTGGATGCTCCAATGGAAGGATGGTTGGAAACCATAACTCTAGGGTTTGGATTCCCTAGATAATGGACATACCCTACACTTTTTGAAGTTTTTTGAAGATGTAGGTCACTGAATTTTCCTTGGAGATCCTCGTCATTGGATTCTCCTCGTTGAGCTGATTCTGGTGGTATGTGGCATGCCTCAAGAGCCCTTGCGGTTTGTGAGTTACGTTTGTTTAAACATGAAGGACCCAAATTGTGGATAAAAACCCAAAAGGAGGGTGATGTGGCACCCCACCATTGGCCAAATCACTCAAATTAAGGTAGTGGAGCTTTCATCTAAAGTTATGGTTAAAATGATTCATGGAGGGTTTCAAAGGTTACATTTTTGAAAGTATAAGCCACGAGGGGTTTGTCTCAAATAAAATATTAATTCTTTATCTCCAAGGGAAAATTACTCCAATCCTTGAGGCCCAGGGCATTGAATTTCAAATTTGATGTCTCCCTCCAAATTAGGAATCGTTGCATCTCTTAAAGCCCTCCCAAGTCTATAAAAAGGAAATTGCTTTATCATCCAAAGTATGTAATAAAATGAATATATTTTGAACTATTGTGCACCGTATTTGTTTCAGCCTTTTGGAGGATCGCCAACAAAGGAGTTGAAATATTAAGGATCGAAGCTTGTTGTTTCTCTATTATAGAAATAAGGGTTTGATAGGAAAGTTTTGGCTCTCATTTCTAAGAACTATTGCAAAGCCAACAAAGTATATAGAGTTGTGACCTTACCATAACAACCCTGCAACTAGATTATATCCGAGTAACGTCTCCAATAAAAAAGTATATATATGCTCATGACTTGAAATATGTGTGGTTTTGAACAAGTTCAAATTATGTGTATCTGGTGACGAAGAAGTTGCGAGGAGAAGGCGAACAAGTTTGATCATTGGAAAATTTTGTTGGTTATGATATTTGACACAACATGTCACTAACTCTATTGTGGGCCATTGGAAGCAACCAGTCTGAGCACCTAACGATAAATGGACGCATAATATCTCCTGGCTTATAATTACAACCTCTGGTGCAAACAAAGTCTAAAATAAAATATGATGGTAACTAGTAAATATGAACATATTATGAGCTCAGTGGTGGATGGAAAGTTTCAGTGCGCTGTCAAGTTTGCGTAAGAAACTGCGAGTTATCTAGCCATGTTCTTTTTATGTCATACTAAAAGGAGCATTATCCTTCGACTGATGTATCACATATTTTGAAAATTCTTGTGATTGGTCTCCCTTTTTGGATACATTGATTTGGTTGCTACACTGCAAACGCAGGAATATTGCCCTAGCCATATAGATAGCAAAATACTGGTTATAATTGCATGAATCCATCATTTTAACTAAACTCAAGTTGAAGTTTTGATCATAGCAGAGGACCATGACTATTCTCGATGGAATTTTGAGTTTAGTTGTCTAGAAAATCTCTGTTGAATAACCATGATTTGTCAACTGCAGTGAGCATATTCTAAAATAGTAAGATTGGGAATGGTTCTCTTATAACAACGTTGAATAGAGGAAAAAATCCAATTTCATTGCAATAAAGGCACTTTGTGGTTCAACCAAATGTAACTTAAAATTGACAAATATAACACAGACAATTTGTATGACCAGAAGCATTGTCCACATTTTCAGAAATGCGAGTGAAATTTATTACAAGCGTCACGAAATCGTTGATGTAGTACAAGGCATATGAGACAACAATTTTAATTTTCAAGTTGACAAATCAAATTATATTTTTAATTTCCATTATGTTGGAAATCTATCAATTAATTAGAGTAACGCGCTAGTAAAAAGGTTTGTCACATCGCTATCAAAAGAAGACAAAATTGTACAATGCACATGGAAATAGACATTATGTTGAAATGTTAAATTTCTTGTGCTTTTTGAGAGCACTATTGATTCAAATTAAAAACTGAAAGTCACATTGAAATCATCGCTTAGACACAAATTTTATGGAAATGGTTGATAAAAGTGCTTGTGACATTGCATGATTGATTCTATTTTGGCAGTAAAAGGTGTATAATTTCATTAGGGTTTACAATGTACAATTAATTGATGAGAAATTTATTGATAGGGTTTTATAGTGAAAATAATTGTATTGTTGGGATCAGCAGAAGTAGAGGCAGTTATAATTGTTATTGGAAAGCTAAGGTTTGATTTGTTTGTATTGAAAAGAAAGATGTTGGGCAGTGAATGAGAAGATTGTTGTTGATCAAGAGTTATTGCATTGCAACGATCAAATTTGGTAATGATATTGATGAGTTTTTTCAGTAGCCAAGGTTTGATATGTAGATAAGAGGAGAGGAAAAAATATTCATGATAGTTGACATTGAGAACCAGGATTCGAGGTACAGTTTGAGCATAAGAATATTGAAAAATATTGTTTTCAAGATTCTTGTTTTGCAGTTTCGTATTGATATTGAGCATAGGTGGATCCAGTCTAAAAATTGTGAAACATGGTCCTCCGGATGATCAAAGTGGCAGGGTGGTGCAAGGCAGGAGAGTCAATTATCCTTAAGGTTGGAGATTGAGAACACTTCAAGGTGGTAGGGTGGTTCAAGGGTAGGTTGGAGCCTACACAAGGTGTTGGAGTGTCCATCCAATTGTAGCTAGTACACAAGGTGTTGGAGCACCTTTAGGTTGGAGCCTGTAAACCAGGACGTTGGATTGTCCTCCCAGTTGCAGTTGGTAAACAAGGCATTGAGGTGTCCTACAGGTTGGAGCCCCCTTCAATTGGAGCTAAAAACTTGATGTAAATCCTTTAATAAAAATATTAATAAGTTTTTGATGTTTTTTGTCCCATAGGGGTTTCCACCTAAAAATATTTGTCTCTATTTGTTATGCATTATTGAATGGTGTTGATGATTTTTATGTTTATATGATGCTAATAACAATTAATTCTCTGTGAAATTAAAAATATACTAATTTATAAGAAACACTGATTCACCCCCCTCTCAGTATTTCCAACAGATCTTCTGAGGAAATGTGAAAGAGTCCTCAAATAAGTTGGCACATGAAAAAAATTCATGTAACACCTAAGGAGCACCAATACATGTGCCACCCACCAACAATACATAGCATCAAGTGCAACCATGAAGAGAGAAACAAGCACTAATATAATTCACCATACAAACCAATAAACCATTGTGTAGCATCCAGCTATGCATCACCATGATGAATTATAATGATCCATGCACCATCTCAAGAAAAATTAGCATCTCAATATGTCACTCATGAAAATCCTATCATGTGGTGAAAATTACAAGTTTACCTCTCATGCAACTGGGAAAAATTTCTCCAAACCCTATGGTAATTATTTTTTTATTATATCAAGTATATTTACTTGCTATGATTTAGTTATAAACAAAAATTTCATACCATAGAATTATCACACAATTGGTGGAAAAATAAATCAGTTGGAGCAAATTACATTTCGAAATACATAGATAATTTTTTCATTTATGTAGGCATCTTACCAATGCCACTAATTTTTTATTACTTTTATTATTATTATTATTATTTGACAATGCAGATAGACTAAGAATACAACCATAAGAAGATAAACATTGGTAACTCAAAAATATTTAAGCACTTACATCAAACATCCATGAATTTCACTACATTACACATATCATCTATTTTACATGCTATTAATTATAGGTGCAAAAAAATCATATAAAAAAACATCATAACTAACATAGGTACCATTCAATGGGAGATGAGATTCAATCTTCACTTGCCGCTACTTGCACTCCCTTGTTGTCATATGCCTCCAAGTGTGAACGTTGACGTGCTTGGATTGAATGTAATGACCCACCGATTGACATCCCATCCTACTCCTTGGGTACTCTCCTTCCCCACTGTTATAGGCTATTTTGTCGCATCTAGCCAATAAGCTTGCAAACCGGATCAATCATCATCCGTGAACATGTTGTCATCATCTCTACACAAAGCTAGCTAAGCATGACCTTTCCAAATAACTGGATTTATGGGATTAACTGCTCCAAAATAGTGCTTTTAAGCCCCAACTCACCTTGGCCCTTTAGGTACCTACATTCATCAACATGTTGCTCCTTATTGCACCAACATTGATCAACAACAACTTGTCCCTTATTGGGGATGCACTGATTCTAGAAATTCGGGAAAATTAAAAAGGATCCTGAAGCTTCCTCTTCTAGAAGTTTCCAGGAGTTGTTCCAACCATTTATCTTGATAATAAGTTTGAATCCTATTTGATCCTACCTTGGATATTCCACCTCTTATCCCTTGAGCTCATCCTCCCATCTTAAGTGGATCTCAATTCTAGATTGGTAAATGGATAATAATTCCTAAACTACTACACTCTCCTATATATTTACTACCATCCACAACATCAGGGTTGGCTTTTGGAGATTGATCATGCCCTCATGATGCTTCCTTGAGTCTAAGAGAGTCATCATCTTCATGCATTAGGGTAACATTGAAGTGTGATTTCTGACAAGGACAAGTCAACTTGGGGAGATATCTACAAGATCAACACTATCTTTGGTTGTAAACTCTCTCCTATTTCTATTAATACAAAGAGTATAATATTTTCCTATAAGTGCTATGTTATGTTTACATTCATATATTTCAATGTCTCATGGATTCATTGAATAGAGTAATTGGATTATGCTACGTAGATGTTGTAGATACTTGGCTTGTTTTGGTTGAATGTGCAGGTTCTAATTATGGAAATCGGAGCTACACTTGGAGCTTACAAGCTGGGAGGAAAGTAAATCTTGCAACGAATTCTATGTAGACCTCTTTCCATCTTTCAATTTATCCAAGGAAAACTTTATGTTCTTTTATTTATGTTGTTCTAGACTAGTCCACTAGTTCTAGGGGAGTTACTTTTGTCCGCAATTGTAAATCTCGTATAACAAATTGGAGACTCTACTGGGAACCATTTCTTTCCCTTAGTGGTTTCCTTTACCTTAACACTTGTTTCACCTCTTGAACTAACCTTCATTTCCTCACTCGGACCCTGATTGATCATAGGAAGACCTTTCCTTGAGTTTGATTTGATTTTTTGAGTCGTAATTTGGCCAGATCTACATCAACTCTCCCCCTGGTAGAGACAGAGCGTTGTAGTGAATCCTATCCTTCTCTGCACCTGCGCTGAAGAGCACTAGTGCCCTTTCGGCACCTGCACCGATCCCTGTTACATTCAAAAAATTTCCATTTTTTGTCTTGCTCTCTGATTTTCTTTGTTCTAGCTAGTCTTTCGTTTGTCTCTATGTGTATGTTTGGTCTCTGAAAAGCATCCATTTGGTTTGGTTTTTGTTTCTGTAGCCTTTGATAACAATTTGTTTGGATTTTTCTTTGTTCTTGCCAATTAGGTCATTAGAAATTTTTTCTTGATCATTGATTGCTTGAAAGAATTGACATTCATCATTATGCATATCTTATTTTTTCAGTGATTTAGCAAGCATCTTAGTTTTCATCTCATTTGAAAATTAAGTGGATTGAAAAGAAAAATCACATGCATTTTGCATTGCATTTAGGGTTTTGTGTGTGAAATTGGAAATTGGAACAATTTCATTAAGGGAATTGATTTAACAATTTTTTTTGTTGCATCTTGTATGTTGCATTACTCTTTGTTCTCTTCCCTCCCATACATAGATTTTCATTGAAACAAAAAATTCATTTGTCATGCTAGATTGCATCTTTAGGATATTCAGGTGAAATTCAAGGTGAGCCTTAAAAACTGAAACATGATTCAAGATAAACTTCAAAATTTATTAAATCAATCTTAAGGATCATTTGAAACATTAACACAAAAAATTTATAGGTCTAGGCTAGAGATTTGTTCCGACGTCTTTAAATGTATGATATGCCATTTTTTTCTAGTGTTGCATTCGAGGGGTGATATCATGTTCCACGTACGTAAGTGTATAGGAATGTTGTACACATACCTCTGGGTATATCGGATGACGCTCCACGCATGAAAAGTATATGGGAACACTTTCATCGTACGATTACACATTATACAACACTACTATGGACTGCACTTCCACGTACCTTCGGGTGTAATTTTGAAGTCCCCTATAGGTTGTTATCCTACCATAGGTAACCGAGTTGGCCGCCTTGTACATTGTGATACATTGAACACAACATTCATAAATATTTCCTACCCGTACGTAAATCCTTGGTTCACCAAGGTGACATATTACAGTTCACAATGACTTGGTAAACTATTCTACCTAGTTACCCCTTTGTTTTATTTTGTGTCTTTAATTTCTAAAATCAATTAATTGACTACGAAACAACATCCTCGTTATGGAACAAATCCTTGGTAAATTTTAGGTTGAGACTAATGGCAAAAATTCCTGAGTCTACCAATCTAGGAATCCCCTCTGACAAGAATCCTGGTCCTTTTCCTTCTTTTGGAAATATTGGTGCTCCTTATATGGCAACTTTGTCCCTTCTCGGATTTACCATTGGTTTACTAGTTTGGTTATTTTCAACCTCCTTGGTTATGAATGTCCAAACTTCTCCTAAACCAAGTTCTCCTCCACCTGAACAACATCAACAATAAGTTGATCCTAACGCTGACCCTTTTCCTTCTTCGCATGTTCGATCTTCTTCCTCTTCATCTGGTAAAATCCGCGATGTTAGTAACCAGGTGGATTAGAAGAAGAAGAAAAATAAGAATAATAAGAAGAAAAATAAGCAAGGGGACGACTAAGCAACCATTGCTACCCATGCAACTAGTATGGAGTAACCTTCCAATCAACCCTGCAAAGTTAAATTCTCTTGCAAGTTATGTAAGGGTGACCACCTTCTTAGAGATTGTCCTGGTATTCCCAAGGTATTAGAAGTGTGGTCCACAGGCTGACATCAACCCATGTCATTAGCCTCTAGAGATCATGCTGGTGACAAACCATCAACTAGTGATCATAAGGTTCACAGAAATAAGGGTAAAGTTAAGTTTCCTAGTGGGTTATGTGAAGGGAATCATCCTATTCAACTTTTTCCTTATATGGATGAAGCCTCACAAGTGTTGGAAAACCTTACAAATTCTGAGCCTTGTGTTTGGTTGGTTATGGAAATATTTCTCCCAATATTCCACTAGATGATGAATTGATTGATAAAAATATGTCTCCAGTTAATCACACTCTCTCTGAACATGAATCCCATGCATTTGTTCCTAACCAAACATCGATTGAGAGAATGGTTGACTCGATTCCACCTTCAATTGATCGTACCTTTCCCATACAGAGTTAACTTCATACTGCTCATGTTCTTCTCATTTCTTCAGGTTCCAATGAACTGGGAGGAAATCCTCCCATTCCCATGACACAAGGGGACAATCCTCCCATTCTTGTGGCACAGGGGGGAAATACCCCCATTCCCACAACAGAAGGGGGAAGTCCTCCCACTCCCCCGATACCTCCTCCAAGTAGTATGGTCACTTCCTTTGATTTGATTTGACTAGCAAGATATCGTCTTCCTCCTTATGTGCCCTTCCAAATCATAGTACAAGTTTATAATATGCTCGTACATGGCACATATGTTAGTATCATGTCTTCAACTACTTGGAAAGCTTTAGGTTCTTCGCAGCTTGTGCCCGTTACCTAGAATCTGTTAGCTTTTAACAAAGGAACCAATCAACCATTAGGGATCCTTCCTTAGTCTCATATTATTTTGGGAGGAAATATTGTCTATATCAATGTGATGGTATTCCAAGGCCCTTTGGATTTTATTTTACTCCTTGGGCTCGACTATGTTTATGACATGGGAGCTTTTTTCTATTCACTATTTCGAGTGATGTGTTTCCTGCATGAAGGAAAAATCGTGACAGTTGAATAACTTTCATTCGTTGGTCCTAATTTTATTCCCAATGAAACAAATTCCCTAAATGGTCATTATATGTAAGTGGTATCTTCCCTGTCGCATATTAATTATGTGGAAATGTGTTCCATGCCCACGTCTAATGATGATCTAGTGGGTGATGTAGTGCATCATGTACTGGGAGCATTGGCGCTTGAACTTTCCTTTGAATCCTTTGATATGTATCCCTTCCATAACATTATTCTCCCATCTAATGATAGCCTCTTGGAATCCATGGTATTTGGGGAGCTATGATTAATATAACCAAAGGTCTCGGAGCATAGTTCCTTTTCTTGTGTCAAGCTCGTTAAAAAATGAAACAATTTCTCGGAGCAGAGTTCCTTTTCTTGTGTCAAGCTCCTTAAAAAATGAAACAAGGTTCTCATAGCAGAGTTCCTTTTCTTGGGTAAAGATCATTAAAAAATGAAACAAGGTCTACGATCATAGTTATTTTCCCGTGTCAAGCTCGTTAAAAAATGAAACAAATCCACTTTCAATTTGAGTCTTTGATTAGATCTTGTAAATTCCTAGTCGAGTCTTTCACTTGATCTTGTAAATGAACCTTCATTCCATTCACCTATTAGTAACTAGTAGTCTACTTAGGTGAATTAAATTAAGCTTGGGGGGGCATGTGCCTAGAATTGAATCATTATGCTGGGGGCATGCAAAATTATTTCAAGCATAGTTTCCCATGTTTCAAGCTTGTGTAAAAATGAAAGCAATTTCACACATAATTTCCCATGTTTCAAGCTTCTGTAAAAATGAAATCATTCTCATCCCATCCCTCATGATTGCCATTTTTATTAGCCTATTTTTTCCAGATGAGCCTTGGTTTTCTCATTCCATCGTCACCATTTGCTTAGCTGATCATACACTTTCACTTGGTTGTTTTACCATTTCCTGAAGAACTGCTGCGATGTGTGGTATTATTAGCCCGCCTCTTGACCTCTACGTGTTTTGAGCAGTTCCATCATGACCGAAACTAGTTTCTACCCTTAATACCACTCGTTCCTCCAAGAGGAATCCTCTTTCAGTTCTTTTCAAACTCCCTAAATATGAAAATATTGTCGAGCACTTGTCTTTTCAAACTTGTTAAAATAAATGAAAAGTCGTATACTCAGTATAATTTTAACCCTTTTCTGGACTGAGATAGAATAATTACGAAAAAGGAATACCTTAGTCGAACATGACTAAGAGGTTCTCCTGAGTATAGTTTTCTGCCTTTTCAGACTCAAGAGGAAACTTTACAAAAAGGAACCTATGGTGTTTTCTTTTTCGCCTCTTTTCCAAACTATCTAAACATGAAAAAGGAGTCGAGTTTCACCTTCGTTGGACTCGTAAAAACATAAAATAATGATGGACTCGTCGAACATGATGAGAACAAAACACTCCTTCTTAGGGTTCGTTAAAAATACTTAGATGGATTCATTCGAAGGGTGAACTTACAGATCAAGCACATGTTATCCTCCTCAAGATTGTTAAAAAATAAATAGGTATTGACCAGAAATGGTTTGGGAAATTGGGAAAATGGGATACTCTACCTGTTAATTGAAGTGAGTCGCTCTTGAACATGAAACTCTTTCACTTCATCTCTGTGACTGTTGGGTTGGGAAATATGCTTATATTTTGGTTCATCAGACCGTATCAAAGTCTCCTCTTTCGGTTTTGGGTCAAAGCTACCAACTCCATTCAGTTTCGTCGATGTGTTCAAGATAATTCATTCAGTTGATATCTGCTACGATACTCTTAATCCTACATTCATTTTTTTCATTCCTGAACCAGTTCTACATCATCATCATTTTGTCTCAAATCATGATACATGTTTCATGTCATTGATGGGGGATACATCAAGGCCCTCCTGCGACAAGTCACTTCCTGTCGACATCAACTCATTATCCAGGAAAGTTGACTTAGAAAATATCCTTTTGGTACGTTGGGGTTTTCATACATCAATGGGAATTTTCCTTGGTCTCGACGATAGTTTTTCATAAGTGGCCTTCGATCAAAATATTTTTTGTTGTGTTTGATTTCAACTCATCTATTCACATCATATGGATTGTACTATAGTACCTTGAGATCCATTAACATCATCTGTGGTTTCTCTCGCATTTGTCTTACATCATTGGTCGGTAGTCAAATGGTGTCTACCATGTTCGACTCCAATGCCTTTATTCACATTGTTAGACTTGTACATTAGGCGATCAAGTGAACGAGATAGAAGACCCCATATCTAGTTCCACTCATCTGGGTCGTACTTTTAGGATTAATACAAGATTACAAAGTATGATAGCTATGGTCATACATTAGTGGAAACGACTTATTGATCATTATACGTGTAATGTTAGCTAATGTGTTGAGCATGGGTATGCCTCCCTCAACAGAAATATCATGATGAAATGTATCGTAACAAATGATGATCTAGACCAATTGTTCTTGATCTGGACTTGTCACAAGGTAAAAAAATTTAGTCATCAACTACTGTTTATGACTTTGCGCTTTAGGGGGGAAATCTGTTATAGGAAATTTTGTCATATATGGTCAATAGGCCTACAAATTGGATCGATTGTCATCTGTGAACATGTTGTCATCATCCATACAAAAATACCTAAGCATGACCTTTCCAAATAACTGAGTTTCTGGGATTAACTGATCCAAAATAGTGTTTTTGTGACCTAGCGCACCTTGTCCCTTTAGGGACATGCGTTCAAAAACGATTTTCTCCTTATTGCACCAACGCTGATCAACGACAACTTTACCCTTACTGGGGGTGCGTTGATTTTAGAAATTTGGGGAAATTAAAAAGGATCATGAACCTTCCTCTTCTAGAAGCTTCCAGGAGTTGTTCCAACCATTTATCTTGATAAGAAGTTTATCCTATTTGATCCTACCTTGGAGATTTCACCTCTTATCCCTTGAGCTCATCCTCCCATATTAAGTGGATCTCAATCCTATATCGGTAAATGGATAATAATTCCTAAACTACACACTCTCCTATATATTTATTGTCATCCACAACATTTGGGTTGGATTTTGGAGATTAATCATGACCTCATGTTGTTTCCTCGAGTCTAAGAGAGTCATTATCTTCATGCATTAGGTAAACATTGGAGTGTTCTTTGTGACAAGGAAGGACATGTCAACTTGGGGAGATCTCTACAAGATCAACACTATCTTTGGTTGTAAACTATCTCCTATTTCTATTAATACAAAGAGTGTACCATTTTCCTATATGTGTTATGTTATGTTTACATTCATACATTTCAATGCCTCGTTGATTCATTGAATATAGTAATTGGATTATGATACGTAGATGTTGTATATCCTTGGCTTGTTTTGGTTGAATGTGCAGGTTATAATTATAACAATCAAGGTTACGATTGGAGATTACAAGTCGAAAGGAAAGTAAAGCTTGTGACGAATTCCAAGTAGGCCTCTTTCCATCTTTAAATTTCCATCTTTGGCTCAAGATTCCCCTCTCCAAAGTCTTCTACCTCACCAAACTCAAATATAGCTTGTAACCACTGCAATGAAATAGTCTCATCCATCCAACAATAGGGTAAAAAGTCCCTTCTCCCATGGCTTTCCTCTTCTTCTATAGGAGGTTTCATAGGTGACACTTGGAATTTCATGCATAATTAATTATTTGTATTAATCCAAAAGTTTGATTATTCACCCAACCATGTGTATCCCTTCCACCAAGGCTCTCCAAAATTATTTACTTAAATTTTAATTTAAAAAAAAAAAAAAATTCCTCACCCCAACAAGACTTCCTATTTATTCTCCTAGTTGTTTCTTGATCCCCCTTTTCCACTCCTTAATTTGTGTTCATTACTGAAGACAATTTATAAGTCCCAGATTTGGTCCCCTAACTAATTACTAATTTAACTCAATTTTCATTTTAGATGGATATTCTAATATTGCCTATTGCCACATGGAGGTTCTCTAAATTTCTCTAATTTTATTTTATTAATCTTATTTTAATTCACCACCTCTTCTCTTAATAAAGTTTAACTATTTTAGGATTAATATTTATACTTAACTCTATGCCCCTCTTTACCTAATTAAGTTACTTATATACATTATCTACCTAATATTTTCCAACATGGGAAGGGTAGAGTTCTCTAGGTAAAATGTTTAATTTCTTCCTATTCTCCCCTTACCCCAAGTTTTATACTTGATTTAATTGCCTTGGTTCTAAAATCATGTACCAATTATGTGAATTTGTAGGATTTTCATATCTTGATTATATTTATTAGTTTCTTTCTAATGATGCCAAGGGTGCCAAGTTGGTTGTTCCCTTCAAGAACTTCCCTTGAAGTTCCAAGAGTGTTGCGCCTAGCAGTTTATTTATGATGCCAAGGGCGCCAAGTTAGTTGTGCCCTTCAAGAAATTCCCTTGAAGTTCCAATGGCGTCACGCCACTTGCCCTTCAAGAATCCAATGGCTACGAGGGAAAGTCTAGGTGCAACAACAAATACCGCTATCATATCTTATGTTGCACACTATAGCGAGACTAATGGTGTTGGGGATCAAGGAATCTACTTTGATGTGCGCCCCCCAGAAAAAATCCTCGTGACCAACCCAAATTTGGGACATGCCACCACATCATCATGATCTTCAAGGTGAAAGTGTGTCAACCTTTCCAGCCCAAGTCACAGTGGGAGTGCTAGTGGGTGAGATCAGGGACGCTGTCCCACCCCTCCCATTTAGTTCCATAAAATTGTACAACCCCATCACCCATGTGTGAATCATTCGACCAAGAAACTAACCTGTGCTTGCAACTACTAACATATCATCATAACACACACACACATATATAGCAGGTTTCAAACTAAACTTAGAATTAATTTCCATCAAACCATATATCGACAACTCATCACATGCGAGTGCCTATAATGGTTCCCTATCATACTCATTCATTACAGAAATTTTGAGGTCTAAAATGGGAATCCTAAGAAAAATTTACAGCCAAAATAAAATTTATAAGAACCAATAGGATTCAAGATGATGATGTCAACCATGGGGAGCGATTCAACATTTTTGGGGTAAAAAAGTAAAAAGATTAAAAATTAATAAAATAATAAAACTATATTTTCAACTTATCTCCCTAAGGTTTTACTCAAATTTCGAGCAGGCGCAATCGTTGGATGAAAAATTTAATTCCTCATCTAAAGAGTACCCATGTTGCATAATTTTGATGGACCTTGCTATACGGAAAATGAGAAATACATGAAAAAACGTGATTGTAATCATGTTTTTCATGTATTTCTCATTTTTCGTGTAGGAGGGTCCATCGAAAGTATGCAACATGGGTACTCCTTGAACGAGGAATCAAAGTATGCATCCAACGAGTGTTCCCGCTCGAAATTTGAGTAAACCCATAAGGAGATAAGTTGAAAATACGATTTGGAAAAGTAGTTTTTTTTCCCTCTATATTTGATGATGTAATAATGTTATTTTATTATTTCCACTATTATTGTATAATTTCCTTAGGAGGCCCATTTTATACCTCAAAATTCCCCTAATGAATCACCAGTGACAAATTTTCTCAATGTTAGTCATTATCATAATTGCATCATCAAAATGACCTAATCATTCGCATTGTTGTTCATTGTAAACCAAAACTAATGTAAGTAGCTAACATAAGGAACACATCCATCATAGATATCATCATCATAACATTAGTAGGAAACACACATATCCATCAAATTTTTAATCATCATAACATCAATAGAAATCATACATATCCATCAAATCTATCATCATCATATCATCAATAGAGAATATAAATATCCATTAATGCTATCATCATCATGATATCAATAGAGAGCATACATATTTGTTAATGCTATCATCATCATAATATAAATAGAGAAAATACATAACCATTAATTCTATCAGCATCATAATATCGATAGAGAACATACATAACCATCACATTCACTAATGATAGAGTCACGTGTCCAAATCCTCAACCTGAGGTCCTTAAAGAATAAAGTGTGGGCCTTAGGGATAAATAAATTTTAATGTCATATCATTGTCATTCAACTAGAGCAGGGAACTACAACTTAAAATAATTCCAAGCTTACAAGGGCTTCCCAAATTGGGAAACACTCACAAAGAGAAAACTACAACAAAACCTATATGTTGTACAACCTTGTATGACTCCCTCGTACTTCAAAACTATTGCAAAGTTGTATGATTAATTTGTTGTTGTACATCCTCCCATAAATTGCACGACCAAATTATACTAATTGAATTTTCTAGGTCGACTTCTACTGTTATTGCTACACCCAATTTGTTTGGCCTTGTCCACTGTTGCATCAAACGACCTCCAAAAATGACTGAAGTCGGTTTCTTGCTATAAACATGTCTCTCTTCACTTGCAAACTAAGCAAAATATCTAACTTTATGCAACTACTGCACTAGATTTTTCATTGTATCATTTCCCTTTTCCCTTTCCTTCCTTTATAATTTTGAGTTAATGACTAAGTCTCCACAACCCTAATCACTCATTGTGATCAATAATTGAGATTAAATCCAAGATACAATCATTAACACTCCCTCTTAGAAAGGGAGAAATTTTGTACCAATGTAAGTTTATCTTTGAAGAGCTCAAACTTCCCTTTGATTAAGGGCTTGGTCAAAATATTTGCAGCTTGTTGATCTATGATGATATATTGGAGCTTCACTAGTCCCTTCTAAATCCCATCTAAAATGAAGTGGTACATGATCTCAATGTTTTTGGATGCTAGATTCTTGGAGGGTTTGATACAACTCTAATTATTGTACTATATTACCATAGGATCGAAATCCTGATAAAAAATCCCTGAAAGTAGCTTGGAAAGAGAAATGGCCTCACAACATGTTATACATGTTGCCATATACTCTAACTTTCCTAAATTGGGAGCCACAAAATTATGCTTCATGTTGAATGAAGATATCATCATTGATCCCAAACTAAAGCAACACCCTAAGGTGTTGATCCTGTCTACTACATTGCCTAACCAATCCGAGTCTGTATACCCCTACAACTTCTATTCGCCATCTCTAAGATACCTCAAACCATACTTCATTGTGCCCGTTACATATCTAAGCACGTGCTTTGTGGCTACCCAATCCTTCTCCTAGTGCCATTATGAATTTACTCATGGTGTTCACTACAAAACATATATCTAGCCTAGTGTTGACCAAATACATCAAAGAACCAATCAGTTGTGTGTACAACATGGGATCCACCAACTTTGAATATAAAGTAATCACCTTATTTAGATTGGTTATCATAGGTGTGGCTTGTAATATTCCTAATTAGCTTTCAACTTGTTGGAATATTAATTTTTTCTTTTGTTAATAAGATAGATGAATAAGTGGGTAGAGAGACCCATAAATCTCTTTAGTAGGAATAAAACCACTTCTAATGTGAATGTGGATCATTGTATCATCTTAATAAATCACTTTTGGGTGTGAATAGGGGCTAAAGCATGTGGACAGGGTCAAGGTTGACCAAATCAACAATGCTGTCATGGAGGTAGTGGAGAGTTAATGGAGACCATCACACTCATGATGGAGGAGTACATGCATGAGAGTAGCATCTTTAATGAGTGGGACCAAGGGTGAGGAAGCTCAAAAAGAATATAAGGAAGGGGATGGCAGCCATAGAAGGCATTCTGATTATTGTTTATGTATTGGTCTTTTATGACTTTTTGCACACTTCAGTTGTTTAGCGGAGTCCATTGTGCTGTTTAGCACAAGGTTGTTTCCAAGCAGAAATTCCACCCTCATCCTTGGGGGACTTCGAGTGCCCACTCAGGAGAAGTTCATTGAGCTTCATTTCTACCATCTCGCATTAGGCCAAGCTTCAACCATTATTCACATCACAATCTCCTTCAGGAATTGCGTTATTTTGCAGGGCAGTAGCAGTGAAGGGTTGACAGACCCAGTTTCTGAGCTTGTTTTCCAGTGAGGGGAGCAGCCCTTCATCCGGGAGGCCAGAAAGGAAGTTCCTTGAGCATTATTCCACCATCAGGCATCAGGCCAAGCAACAACCATCACCTACAATGCAGTCTCTTTCAGAAACTGCGTTATTTTGCAAGGCAGTTGTAGTGGAGGGTCAAGTACCCAAGTTCTTGACCTTGTTTTCTAGTGAGGGGAGCAACCCTTCATCCGGAAAGTCAATGAGGAGGGGTATCAACCATTTTTACATCAGATCAGCCACATTTTAGTAGTTATCCACAGTGAACAAATACTTATTATGTGATTAATCCGAAAGACATTATTCTACATTATGGATCACAAAAGTCTTAGATCTAACATTATTACCCTTTACGGAAAGGGAATAGCTGATAAGGCTCGTCAATTTGAACGGGCTCGTTTTTTGAGACCAAATCCTTATTATGTGATTAATTTGAAAGACATTATTCTAAGTTATCCAGTTGCAGAACGTTATTCAGCCCTAGGGCTGCATTTTTCATTTTGTGTATTTCCAGAAACCCTTTCTGGGTTGTCTTGGAATTGTGCTAGAAAGCCTAGATCCCTGATCCCGACATTTTATGAGCACTATATCAATAGATCCATGTACTCTCATTTGCAGTAGCATTTATTCCCATAAAAAACTACGTTTTCATAGCCTCCGACATTTTTGTATAGCAATTGTTCTTCATATTTCATGTACTGGGTTCCTAAGGGCTTGTTTTGCTTAGCTTGAGTGTCCATTTCCTCAAGATCTTGTTCACATTTTTCTGCTATAATATCTAATAAATTGGCTCTATGATCTACTCCTATTAGATGTATTGATATTTTACTGCATTTTCCAGTTTAATGTTTTATATTCCCATTTTTCCTAATTTAGAATATTACAGTGGTATCAAAGCATAATCTTGGCTCAGCCTGTGGGGCACTACATCTATAAATCTGGAGCAGTGGATGGAAGAGGTTTTTCAAAACTTCTTCTCCAAACTATGCAGGATATTTCCAGAGAAATCAAGGAGATGAGGATGGAAAGGCATAAAGAGACCCCAAGAAAGTCTCAACATGGAGAGAGTTCTGGCACCTCACATTATTGGTGTGAGCAATCAACATTATAGCCAGTTCCACAACGCTCCACCATGCCTACATTCCTAGCCATAGGAAATGAGGTAGGAGGAACACAAAAGGAGGAGACTCTTGGTAATTATTTCCTAGAATATGAATCTCAATATCAGAGGTTCAAAGAGCATCTAAACTTCCAGGGGTTCTGTCAGATCAAGGATAATAGAAGACCGAGTAATCACAATAGAGGTAGAAGGTACATGCAAAAAAATGGTCTACAACATACTTTGAGTAGATTCTTTCTGCCTGCTTCTGATGGGTCACCCAAGTGCACAACCAAGGCTTGGGTAGGGAAATTAGACATCTATTTCCAATTGAACTGAGTTTCAGAGATGGAGGCCATTAAGATAGCAACGTTGCACCTTTAAGGTGAAGTACATGAGTGGTGGTTTCATGGCCTATCTATATTGGGGCATGCCAATATAACTCCTTATGCAGAATTTACCCAAAGGTTGGTGGAAAGATTTGACTGAAGAGATCCAAAAGCTCATTTTTTTGAGCTAGCTAAGCTCAAGCTGTCAGGAGATCCAGAGACTTATATCTCTAAATTTTTGAAACTTTCAATCATGGTGCCATATCTATCCATAGCTAGAAGATTACATATGTTTATTTATGGACTAGAAGAGCCTTTTCATAAGTTGGTAGAATCCACTAGACCAACTATGCACCAAGTTGCTACTGAAAGGGCTAGAGACTTTCAAAATGATTTTCCAAGGGCAAGAGACCCCCTTCAACAAGAGTTCTCCTCTTAGTCAAAAGGGGAAGCTATAAAGGTTCCTCCCTCAAGAGAGAACCAAGACAAAGGACCTCTTAATGGTGATGAGGTATCCTCCGATAATAATGAGAAGAAATAAGAAGAGTTGGAAGGAGATACCAACACTGTAGCACCAGGAGGAGACCCACCACCACCTGGAGGTGGAAATGGGGAAATTTCTCCAACTAGAGGAGCCCTTGCATCCTTGTGGGGAGTTCCAAATAATCTAACATTGGGAGACCGAGGCATAGTCCAGGAGTAGCATATGCCGGTATTGATAGACAGTGGGACTACCCACAATTTTATTGATGCCCAATTAGTGCAAAAGAGAGACATACCTACCAATGATTATGAAGGATTCTCAATTTTGGTCCCAGGGACTAAGTAGTGGAGGAAGTGTGTTCCGACATTGAATATAACTTTGGGGATATGTACCCTGATAGATCAATTCTTTGTGGTCAAGACCCTTGACACCAATGTGATATTGGGTGTGCAGTGGTTGATTACACTGGGGAAGGCCACTATAGATTGGGAGGCATTGTAGATGGCATGGATAGATAAGAAGAGCGGTAATCATCAAAAGATCAGGGGCATGCATACCTATCCACCTCAGGAAGCCTCCACACATAAGAGGGAGACTGATTTGCACAGATGAAGCCAGAACAACTCAGTCCATTTAGATATGCAGTTTACTCTAGACCATGATGTTTTATATTTGTAGGCATTCCACCAAGGAGGCCCCCAGATTGGAAGTTGGTTAGAGAGTTCTCACAACATATGACACCACTCACAAATATAGCTAAGAGGAGAGCCTTGGATGGGACCAACACATCGCAGAGGGCCTTTGATTGGTTCAAGGAGGAGATGAATATTTGTTTGGTATCGGTATTACCAACTTTCACCAAGCCTTTTGCGCTGAAAGGTGATGCTTCAGGAGTGGATGGTGGAACAATCATGATGCAAAGGGGCTACTCCATGGCTTTTGAAAGTCAGAAGATTATTCCACATAGGAAGGATTCTTCTATATATGACAAGGGGTTGTTGGCACTCATGCATGTATTGGCCAAACTTAGGAAGTTTTGGATGGGCAATAACTTCTAAGTAAATATTGACCACCATAAGATTCAATCTTTTCTTGAGAAAAAGCAGCTGCAAGGAAGGCAACAAAAGTGGGATAGTGATATTTCGGCATGTGGCTTTGGCATTGAACATGTCAAAGAGGGGAGAAACGAGGTGATAGCTGACTTATGACAAAGGGCAACATTGTTGTCATTGAGGAGTGTAGATCCATATTGGGAGTCCCAACTATTGGTAGAGTATTCCAAGAATCACTTCACATGTGAGGTATAGAGTGGTGAATGATGAGAGGTATAGAGTGGTGGATGGAATCATCTATTACTAGGGTCGGATCTTCTTGACTAGAGAATCCAAGCTCAAGGAGAAGATTCTACATGCAACACATTATTCACTCCTTTCTGGTCACCAAAGTTTCATTGGGACATATCAAACCATTATGGAGAGATTCTCATGGGAGGGTATCAAGGAGGATGTGCTCCAACATATCAAGATATGGGTAGTTTTCTTGAAGAATGAGGAGGGAAACAACCATCTTGCAAGGTTGTTACAACCACTTACTTTTCCGGGAGAGAGATGGGAGATCTCATCTATGGACCTCATCACCATCTTACCAACAGTACATGGTAAGGGTTGTGTCTTTGTACTTATTGATCATCTAACAAATTATTTTCATTCCTTTGCCATTTATATACAATGCATTTCTCCACAAGAGGGCAAGCCTCTCCTTGGACTTCATGGTCTTCTAAAGACCAAAATCAGTGACAGAGATGGCCACTACCTAGATGGCTTTGGGCAAGTATTGTTCTATTTTGGGTATACTCAGTTGACACCCAATTCCATTTACTACTTCCAAGTAGATGCGCAGATAGATATAGCAAGCAAGTGGTTGAGAAACCACATACCACATTATGTTCAAGGGCAACAAGGAGCCAAACTGCGTTGGTTCCACTTGGGGGACTATTGTCACCATACGACATTGCATATGGCACTCAATATATTTCTCCTTTTGGTTCCATATTGTGATGATGTTCTATTCACTATATGTGGAATGTCTTGGGCAAGCAAGGTTCCTAGAACCGAATATTGGGTCCTAGAGTGTCCGGATGCATTCTGGCCTCTTGAGGACAACATTAGTGCTACCCAAGATCAACAGGAGTTCTACATAGATCATAGATGGGGAGTGAGACAACGTGGGGTGGAAAATTTGGTCTATCATTTTTACGCATGCAGCCCATCTACATTACAAGAGCAGGGGATTGGGGAGCTCTTTTATGGGCCACACAGGGTGATCCATCTTGTTGGGAGAGTAGCATGTGGATTGGAGCTTCTCATTGGGGTTAAGATCCCCAACATTTTTCATATCTCATGCCTCAAGGAGGTCATTAGACAACATGTAGTTACCGCCATGGATCTTTCACTTATTTATGATGAGAGCCATTTGGTTTTACCACCAAAGGCTAACTTGCACACTTGGGAGAAACAACTAAGGGATAGATTGATTGGAGAGCATCTGGTTCAGTGGAGGAGTTTATCAGATGAGGATGCTATATGGGAAGGAGAGGATATTTTGCAATATCCATCCTTGCAGTTGCTTGAGGACAAGCAACATTTTGGAGGGGAGGACTGTAATATTCCTAATTAGCTTTCAGCTAGTTGGAATATTAATTTTTGATTTTGTTAATAAGATAGATGAATAAGTGGGTAGATAGACCCATAAATCTCTTTAGTAGGAATAAAACCACTTATAATGTGAATGTGGATCATTGTATCAGCTTAATAAATCACTTTTGGATGTGAATAGGGGCTAAAGCACGTGGACAGGGTCAAGGCTGACCAAATCAACAGTGCTGTCATGGAGGTAGTGGAGAGTTAATGGAGGACATCGCAATCATGATGGAGGAGTGCATGAATGAGAGTAGCATCTTTAATGAGTGGGACCAAGGGTGAGGAAGCTCACAAAGCATATAAGGAAGGGGATGGAATCAATAGAAGGAATTATGATTCTCGTTTATGTATTGGTCTTTTATGACTTTCTGCACGCTTCAGCTATTTATCAGAGTCTTTTGTGCTGTTTAGCACAAGGGTGTTTCTGAGCGGAAATCCCACCCTCATCCTCAAGGGAATTCGAGTTACCACTCAAGAGAGGTTCATTGAGCTATATTTCCACCATATTGCATCAGGCCAAGCTTCAACCATCATTCGCAGCATAGTCTCCTTCAGGAATTGCATTATTTTGCAGGGCAGTAGTAGTGGAGGGTTGACAAACCCAGTTTCTGAGCTTGTTTTCTAGTGAGGGGAGAAGCCCTTAATCCGAGAGGCTAGCAAGGAATTTCTTGAGAATTATTCCACCATCTAGCATCAGGCCAAGTAGCATCCATCACCTACAATGAAGTCTCCTTCAGAAACTGCATTATTTTGCAGGGCAGTTGTTGTGGAGCATCAAGTACCCAAGTTCTTGACCTTGTTTTCCAGTGAGGGGAGAAACCCTTCATCCGGAAAGTCAGTGAGGAGGGGTATCAGCCATTTTTACATCAAATCAGCCACCTCCCAACAGTTATCCAGTTGCAAAGTGTTATTCAGCCCTAGGGCTGCATTTTGCATTTTCTGTATTTCTGGAAACCCTTTCTGGGTTGTCTTGGAATTGTGCTAGAAAGCCTAGATCTCTGATCCCGACATTTTCTGAGCACTATATCAGTAGATCCATGTACTTTCATTTGTAGCAGTAGTTATTCCCAGCAAAAAATGCGATGTCATAGCCTCCGACATTTTTGTATAGCGGTTGTTCTTCATATTTCATGTACTGGGTCCCTAGGGGCTTGTTTTGCTTAGCTTGAGTGTCCATTTCCTCAAGATCTTGTACACATTTTTTTGCTATAATGTATAATAAAATGGCTCTATGATATATTCCTATTGGATGTATTGATATTTTACTGCATTTTCCGGTTTAATGTTCTATACTCTTGTTTTTCCTAATTTGGAATATTACATGGCTATAGGCTTGTAGTCCTCCATTTGAAATCTCTTCAGGATACCCACTACATACTTCCCTTTTCCAAGGAAAATATACCTTGGTCTTTGCTAAACCTATAATTGTTATAAGTAGTGCATTAAATAGGACGTCCTTCATTTAAAACTCTATTGTCAAATATACTTTGCACTGTGCAATGAGCTTCTCTACACCTACAAGAAAAAGTCATCTACATACAACACCAAATAAGCAGATCAATCCCAATGAATATATAAAAATTTTATCAAAATTGAACCAGTGATTGAACTGGTAGAGCCCCTGAAGTGGGAACCAGTTATAATAAGATCAGAACTAGTAAAAAAATCGAACCAAATAATTGGTCGACCAAAAAATACATAAAATATTCATATTTTAAACAAACACACACACACACACCGTGCAATGAGCTTCTCTACACCTACAAGAAAAAAATCATCTACATACAACACCAAAATAAGCAGATCAATCCCAATGAATATATAACAATGTTATAAAAAATGAACCATTGATTGAACTGGTAGAGCCCTTGAAGTGGGAACCAATTAGAATAATATTAGAACTAGTAAAATAATCGAACCAAAAAATTGGTCGAACAAAAAATACATAAAATATTCATATTTTAAAGAAAAACACAAAAACACACACACACATATATTCTTTTGCATCCATATGAATCCAAACCATTTATACACAAATAAGAAAAAGTTAGCTTTTATATAGTATGTATGGGAGCATAGAACCAAAATAGAACTAAGTGCAATCCATATAAGAACCAAAAAAACATTAAAAAAAAGGCTCTAAATGGCCTATAATATCCAAAAATAATCATGGCAAAACAAATACCTACATTTCATCAAAATCATTTCCTATATTTGGATCTTCATTATTAATATCACCCTCTAAGCATTAAAATAAGATAAATAAATCCCTTGAGTATTATCGATAGATTGAGGTGACTAAACCCTAGCCGCCTCAAACCTATGGTTCGTGCTTATTTCCATTCGTGTTTCCAAGGTTTACATCATTTTTTGGTTTTGTCGAAGTCTTTCTTGTTGGGGCTTTCTCTGCGGCGTGCTTGGGTGCTATGTTGCGACCTTCTTCACGTGCTCAAAGCTTTTTTGTGGCCTTGATCTCACTAGTGTCTCTATTGTTGTTGTTCTGATCCGGTCCAAGGTTATGCTCGTGGTTTTGTTTAGATGTGTCATCGCTCTACTTCCTATCGTCACCATTTTTTCCCTTTTTAGGAGATGTTTATGCACTTTCCCTCTTGGATGTTTCCGTGGGTTTTCCACTAGAATTTGTTGCCCCGATTTATTTGGTTGATGTTTGGTTTTAGGTTGTTTTCATGGGCTGTAAAGGAGTCCCGTGCCTTGTTTCAGTTTTCATGTAAATGTTCGTTGGGGTATTTTTTTACCCGCTTTCTTATTCAATTCTTGTGGCGTGGGTATATTTCCCTGTGCTTGTTTTCTTGAGTAGACATGAGGTGTTATTGCTTGAATGTGTTCAAAATGAAAAATGTAATTTTTTTCCTCTTTTGGATGAATAAATTCATGGGTTTCCTTTTCTTGGGAAAAATAAGAAGATTAATACGAAGAAGATAGAAAAGGTTAAAATGTAAAAGCAAGATTGTTTTTTGAGTAATGGGTACATTTTTACTAGGTTCATGATAGAGGAGTTCAAAAATTAATGCCACTAACATCAAGTTACATAGAAGGCTTGACTCTCTTAATCAAATTCTAGTTCCATACCCTCATACATGACAAAAATCCAATGGAAATGTTGCAATCCCCCAATCCTGAAATCCTAATTTTTTTTAACTCTACTAGGTTTTGAATAGGATTTAAAATTCTACTTTCTTCCATATGAAATCCAATGGGGTTGGAACCACTCTCAAACGTCATGAAACAATTAATGGTAATGTTAAAAATTTAAGTAAAAATTCTTTTACTTTAAGAATTTAACATTGCCATTAATTGCATAGAAATAGTGGAGCCTTCTTAACATTATCATTAGTTACACAACAATAGTAGGGCCCTAGGCTTGAATAGTAGGATGCCCAACTAAAAATGTATGTTTTTTTTTTTTTTTTTTTTGCTCGAAACTTCCTTGGTCGCATTGTACATAATCGTCTGGTTCGGTATTGAACTGATATTTTTTGGTTCGAAGCCTCAGACTAGAATGGTTTGGGGGACAAACTAGCCAAACTAGTTAGTTCCACCAATTCCCATCTGGTTATGGTAACATTGATATATAATACAAGTTATTAATAGCTTCACTTTTAGTGAAGCCCATGCTCAAAAAATACCTGTCAATCTTGGAATACCATGCTCTAGGTGCTTGCTTGAGTTCATAGGAGCTTTCTTAACCCTACACACATGAGACTCCTTTGTTGGCCATTGTGTTCAACGCTCCCCGTGTGTTTCGCGACATGGACTAACCGCCTCTCGTGGATCCTAACTCTGGAGATTGTAGCAGAGACTAATGCCTGTGGGTTTTGGTCTAACGACAATCGTGATTCCAACAATTGGTATCAGAGCGACAGGTCTCGAGTTCGAAACTCACCCGACTCGCGTTGGGGGGGAAATTGTTGGACATTGGGTTAAACGCTACCCGTGTGTTTTGCGACATGGACTAACCGCCTCTCGTGGATCCTAACTCTGGCGATTGTAGTGGAGACTAATTCCTGCGTGTTTTGGTCTAACGACAATCGTGATTCCAACATCCTTCCCATGTACTTCATAGACTTTAGGTTGCTATATGTACACCTCTTCCTCAATGACCCCATTATAGAATGTTGTCTTCACATCCATCTGATATATACTCCATTCCATGACTAAGACAATAAACATCATGGTTCTAATAGAAGTGTACCTGGCAATTGAAGAAAATATATTCTTATAGTCCACTGCCTCTTTTTGGAAGAATCCTCTTGCCACAAACCTCACCTTGATCTCATCGATGCTCTCATCTATAGTATGCTTGAGCTTGAAGAGCCGCTTGAAACTCACCACTAAATTCCCCTTTGCTCTTGAAATAATGTCCCACTCATCATTCTTCATGATGGATTTGTACCCCTCTACCATGTATCCCACCATAATTTTTCATCTATTGCCTCTTAGAAACTGGAGGGCTTGGAATAAAATATGTTGTTCATTAGTTCCATGTAAGTGGGAGACTTCGTCAAAGGCTTTCTCTCCCTGAATGTGCTCCTAGGAGTCTCAACATACTCCTAAGCATCCCTTAATTTTTGTGTAAACCATCAAGTTCTCCCAATATAACTAGGACAAGCAAATGTCTCCTCCTCCTCACATAAAGGTTGACTTATTGAACTGTAAGCTTTTGGTATCATAGATGATCTTGGTTCAAATATTGGATCTTCTTTTTGCTCATCCTCTATCATTGTAATGGGATTATGTGACTTCATGGATGCAAAGTACTCCTCAAACTTCACATCCCTACTTACCATTTTTTTCCTCTATGCCTAAATATATATCCTATAATCCTTGGAGGTATCATTGTATCCCACAAAAAAACCCTTCATATTGGAGGGATATAACTTTATCGTCTTCTTTATAGGCACATGTATGTGTATTGGAAACTAAAGATGTGAAAATGGGTCACATTTGGTTTCACATCGGTGAATTCCTCCTCTAGTGTCTTTTCCCCCAAGACCTTGTAAGGACTCTTGTTCTGGATGTATAATGTTGTATTATATGCCTTGACCCAAAGAAATATGGGAAAACCCTGATGATGGATCATATCCTTAACAACCCCTATGATAAACCAAATGTTCCTCTTTGTAACCTTGTTTTTCTATGGGTTGTATGATATCGTCAACTCCCTCTTACTATTTTTCTTCATACTTAAATATTGAAGTCATTAGATGTATACTCACCCCCATTTTTCTGATCTCAGCACCTTGATCTTATTTCTTGTTTGGTTCTCCACAAGGGCCTTAAACTCTTAAAACTTGTTAAAGACTTCATCCTTTGTCTTTAGGAAATAGATCCATGTCTTATGAAGGCAATCATCAATAAATGAGACATAATATATTCCTCCCTATAATAAAGCTATTAACATTGATCCACACACATTTGAAATAATCAAGTCCAAAATCTCCTTGGACCCATGCTATCTTCTTGGGAAATAATCATTGACATACTTTCCAATTGTAAGCCCTTTGCATACACCTTCTTGTTCAATTCTAAAATATGGAATACATATGACCATTCCCCTCATAATCAACAATGCTCTATAATGTAGGTTCCCCATCCTCTTGTGACACAACTTGCACAATCAACTGAGCTATGTCTAGGCTAGGTCCTTTTGAGATGATGAATGCTTTTCCTTTCTCTAATTTCAAGGAAAATCACTTATCATCCATGACCAAAACTAAAAGGAAATTCTTCTTGAGCCCTAAAACATACAACATGTTCTTCAACTCTAAAGAGATACTTGAATTAAGTTGAAAATAAATTGTACAAACTCTAACTATAAAATACTTGGCATCATCACTAAGCAACCTATATTGTTGAGTCCTACTCTATTAGAATCATAAACAACAATTGGGATGATTCCATATGATGCGATGCCACACTATTCACATACCACACGTTCGTTGGAACTATGTTAATATAAAGGCAAGAAACTAATGAGAAGTCTTCCTCAAATTTTGCAGCAACTTGCTCATCCGAGTTTTAGTTGAGGTTGCACCTAATTTTTTATTGCTTCCCTTTTCCATTATTTTTCTCTAGACATTTTTATGCATAATGTTTGTGCATATGACATATGAATCCTCACTATTTCCTTTACCTTTGTTGTAACCATTTCATTTTCCCTCCCTCCTTTGACCGCTTAGGGCCATTTTATTGTCACCTCCTTTCTTACTGTATTTAGATTCCATTTGAGTCTCCTCGTGGATGCAATTGTCCCACAATCCCCTGAAGTTTGGAAGCTTCTCGCAAGAACAAACCCTCTATACTAATGGTTCTTGGGAACTTGGGACACCATTCAATTCCATGTTCATTGGCTTAACAATCTCCACCTTCTCCCAACTACTACAAGCTAATCAAGGATTTGAGTGATATTCATGAGGTGACTGGTAATTATGTCAGAACTGAACATATCTACAGATCTAAGCTTGTTTCTCAAGATCATCTTCTTGTTAATGTTCTTGTATTAGTATAGGCTTACCAATGTATTGAACATTTCCTTTGTCATACTCTTCTCGAAATGTGAGGAATAAAGTGATAATTTAATGCATCCAAGATCACCGTCTTGGATTTATCCTCCTTTTTTGGATGCCAACTATTGCAAATATGTTAGCATTGGAATTTTATGCTGAAAATATCCTAGAGATTGTTTTCTTTCAATAGCAATGTGACCCTAGCTTTCCATGACAATAAATTTGAGGCTCCAACCAAAATTTCCTCAAATGTAAGACTTTTTGCTGCCATATTCCTATATCTAAACAAATTGTCCTACAAACGTTCTTAGTCCTTCAAGCATCTAGTAAAAGAATAATTGTTGGTTTTTAGATATAATATAGTTTCTATTGTAAATGATTGGAAATCCCTTCAATCATAGATTGATCTCTCATACCATGTTAGAATTTTCTCCAAACCTTAGGTGAATAATTTCCTTATGTTCTCAAGGTAAATTACTTGTTGAAATTTGATTCTAAATAAAAAAACGTTATACCATAGAATTATCACAGAATTATTGGAAAAATAAATTAGCAGAGAAAAATACATTTTGCGAATACAAAGATAATTTTTTTCCTTTCAAATCAGTTTTTTATTCAAAATTATTCCAAAATTACAAGGGCTTCCCACATTGGGAAAAAAAATCCATAGAGAAAGAAAAATACAATAAATATTAGCTATCATACGATCCTAGAAAACTCCCTTGTACAGATGAAATGTTGTGAATTTGTATGGCATCCTACCAGAAATTATACAACTAAATTATATTGGTTGAATTTACTAGGTAAAATTCTTTTGTTGTTGTTACTATGCCCGAGTTGTATGACCTTATCCAATATTGTATCATATGGTGTCCAAAAATTGTTGGAGTCGATTTCCTTGTTGTGAACCCGTTTCCCTTCTCTCTTGGCTTGCAAATTGAGAAACATTTGTGTTACTCTATACAATTTAGTCACTATCTCATTCAATATGCCATTTCCCTTCTACCTTGCCTTTATATTTTTTAGTTAATGACTAATTTTGCACCTAATTAGTCATTGAGATCAGTAGTTGCAATTAAATCCCAATTTCACTAGCGATCAACAATGAAGATTTATCTAAATCATTAGTGTAATTAAATTACACGTTATTATATTTTCATAACTTAAAATAAAAAAATTATCCACTTTAGTTAAATTTTAATAAAGCGAATTACAAAATAGAAAGGACTTTGGATGAATTCACACACACTTGACACAAAACCTATGCAGAATTTCCCACCCAAGCTATAATCATTAACAACAATAGGAGTGGTAACACATTGTATAATAGGGTCTTGAGTTGGTACATGTAACATCTCTTAGAGGGTTAAGGTCCATGTTAGACCAATCTTTCACCCTTTCATTTTATAATTATCACATCTTGTTTAATAAAATATAAAATTTGTTATGTGGGAAGAAAACACTTTTAAATTTTCTCCCCCATTAATTTCACATGCAACTTGCAAATGTGTATGCTCAATGATGAGCCCCCAAATTAAGTCATGGGTTGGTGATGCCATTGGGACTTGCCATAAGAATATGGATTTTTTTGATGGTATGGACATGCCACAAGGATATGCCATGTTTGTTAATAAAGTTATTTATCTCACATATGAGTTTGTACATTTTATATCAAACCATATCTTTGGTGTTGTCATGTATCGTTCATATGAGGATGTTCAAAAAGGGGAGGTTATATCTATCAAAAAATGATCAAACAATTAATAATGAATAAAAGAATATATCACATATCCTTATCCTTGGTCATCTCATTGTTAAATATTAATATCAAATCATAATTAACTAGAGAGTGTGGGTTTTTGTAGTATACAATTTTATATATCATAGTTTTGTAAATGCCAAAGAATTGTGCCCTTATAAAATAATTTTTTGATGGCCCTTTCATGTAAAGTTCATGAATCTAATATGATATTCATTTTGGTTTTAGATAGTGTATTCAAATAGTAACTATTTAGCATTATATTTCCTTGTAATAATTTCCAATATAGTAGCAGGGTTATTGTGTTCACTCTTGGTCATGACTACAATTCTCTTTATGAGTGGAATTTTTTTAGAAGCATTGTGATATTTTTTGGGAGTCTTAGTATGTGCATGTAGAGCTCAAAGTTTATAAAGTTGAGAATATGTGGTTATTGTGAAATAAACTATCTTTTAGCATTTAGAAATTATGAATTTCCCTAACATTTATTAGTAGGAAAGTGATGACTATAGTGTATTCAATATACGATGCTTTTGTAAAAATATCCCCATTGTTAAATTGGAATGTGTCAATAACTTATAGCCAATATAAGGGATCAATGTATGGGTGAATGATACGTCCTCAAGGATTTATCGATATCGCCCTTTCCCCCCAAACAAAAAATAACACACACAGGAGATTATTATAGTCATTAATTCTAGGCAATATAATGCATACAAGTTAGCTTTCAAATCTAGTCATGAACTACATATATAATTCATTGTATTCAACATACATACATTGTAAACACTAATTCTATGTTTTCTTTATGGTTGATTCACCAAATGAGCTCTAGAAAGACTCCCAAATGCTTCCCTAGTCCATGTACGTTAGGTTGAGTCCATTATGTTGATTGGATCAGATCTTCAATTCCTTGGAGACAATGAATTAAAATACTTAAACCAAGAAAAATACACAAATAATCTCACTTAGGTCTCTAATATATGATCCTCGATCTTAAAAGGTTTTTGGATTGGATGCTTGGAAACCTTTACATACCTAACCATACCCACTCCACGACTCCAAAAATGTGCATACACACTCAAAAATTCTATAAATAAACAACATTTTTTTATCTCACAATAACCATATGATGAAGTTTATAAAGTTTAGAATATAAATACATAATTATAATAGAGCTTATTTTTCTCATTATATTATGTATTTTTATGCTGATATAAACCATATTCTATATATCATGAAGGTTTACAAATTTGAAGTATTTATGTCAACAACTACAACCATCTTCCTTTTCCATTATTTGCCTTATTTGGTGTTGTTGCCTCAAAATATAGCAGGAATTAAAGGGGTAACCTACATGGATAAATCTAGACTAAGAGTCAACTATGATGTGTGGTCAATTGTCACCACAACCACTACCTATTTCTCTTTTGTGGACTCTTGCAACTAGGGAGGCTTCCATTTAGATAGGTCACATAACAATATATCAAGTTCAAGGATCAAGGTGACAAGAAAGCCTTATAGAGGACAACTCTTTATGAGGACAAGGCTCAACAAGTCTAATAGAGAAATTCACATTGTCTAACAAGGAATATCTAGGGCACAAATGATATAGGGTTTGATAGATAATGAGAAAAAAAGATCAACCTATAATAAAGAGGACATGAAAAGGCTTACTCACAAAGAATATTAATAATCAAATGTAACAAGAAACCTTCAACAAGCCCCCAAGTTGAAGCCTAGGGAAAATATGGTTTCTTAAGGAAGAATCTACCTAGAGAAAAGAATTCAGCCTTAGAATGGATGGATTTGCCACTAAAAGGAGTTTATTTTGATGCATCCAATACTCCTTCCAATGTTGAATCCTTCCACAAGATGAAATGTCCACACTACGTCAATTTGGGCCCTAACCCTAACTAACAACTTGACAGAGGGCCGAAAATTAGAATAGGAGAGAGAAAATTAGGTTTATGGTAAATTTTGTATGTGATCAACAAAGTGAAAATACCAATGTCTAGTCCTTGGGATGATGGAGTCTACGGGAGTGAAAATTTTCCTAAGTCTTAGCAAGGAGTAAGGGAATTTTAAAGCTGGATCTCAAAATCCTAACTATTACTTTTGTGAGGGATTAAAGTAACTTGGGAGAGCTAATATAAAGGTACACCAAGGGGATTTCCATTCACATTATACTAATGAGTAATGCATACAAATGTCATCATATAGACTCCATACATTAATTTTCAACAACAACTAGTACAATAGAAATCCTTGATAATAAATCATTTCTAATATTAGACACAAGAACAAAAAATATCAAATCCAAGGTTTACTTACAATATATAATGCATGTATAATCATTTATTGATCCAAAGTGAAATCTACAATACCAAATAAATATCTCAAAATGCCAAAATACACCATAGAGTCACATCTCCACAAGAATTCAAGAACGCTGAAATTCTCCAAGAAGGTTGAAATAGTCACAAGTGATGATGATCCAATACAAATGAAACTATCCTCTATTTATATGAATATTAGGAGTACTAATTAGTCTACAAAGCCCTTAAAAACAACTTTGATGATAAAATGTACGTGGGTTACAAGCCAACCCATTATATTTATGAAATTATGCCTTAATTAGACCACAGGTGTGAGTCGTAAGCTCTCTAGGGTTGACGCCATCCAATGCAAGTGATCCAAATGACATGTCCAAGGGTAATGAGGTGTTCAACATGGTATAGAAGAATGTCAAGTCCATGATTTGAGGGTTGGACCTAAAATTCAGCTCATGGACTCCTATGGGGTCCCAACATCCATCTGAAGCACCACAAAGTGGTCTCCATGGGTCTCCGACTACAAAAGTGACCTCCTCTACTCTAGGGTTCAGGGATTATTTGGTGCAAAAATATCTCCCTAGTCTCTCACGGTAAGAATATCCTCATATGGGCTCTAAATTAGTTAATTCCCATAAAGTTGTGTTAAGGCCAACTTAGGGGCATTCTAGGTCTAATTGTGGCATCCTGAAGAATCATCAAATCTAGAATGAAGTCAACCAACGTACTAGGAGATGGAGATGCACTGGGACATGTGTCATCCAATCATACTTATAGGAGTCCCAAGAGTCTCAATTCTTCACTTGTTTGTGCCAATATACCTCTCTGAATGGTTTGGGTACCTGTGGAGTAGCTTCCTAAGACCCGGGTTGTTAGACCACTTGACAAGAACAACACGGATTCTAGTGAATACAACTAGTCATTCGGGACCAAGATAATTAACGCATATAAGTGAACCAAAATTGAATGTTATGGGCAATTTAATACTTCAAATGAGCATCCCCTTCCAAAATCAAGACCCTGAACTCACATAGATGTTTTCTCCCAAGGTAAGGGTGGCTAAAGGTCAACCCTATTAGGTGCTTCCAACCCTTAAGGGGAAGTAACATTTCCTTGGCCCACCCTTCAATTGATAGGTGTGAATAAATAGTAATGATGATAACAAAGGGGATAAGAATTCATGGCCAAGTTCCATGGCCAAAGGGACCAATTAATGGGTGTGTCCACATCCTAAGTGTATAAAGGTGAGGAGGGATAATTTTTGGATGCATGAGTTAGCATGTTGGCCTTTGTTTTTCCACCCCTCCTATGCACCTTTTACTTCTTGATTTTTCTTTGTATTACTTCTTATAGCTCTTGTTAGAGCTTGCTTTGTATGATGTAGAAGTTGTATTAGCCCTTTAAGATGAGTTAGCTTATTTCTCATTGGGGTTGGTACATTCAATGATTCTTTTCTTTGATGTAATGGATCAATAAGTGCTCAAGATTCGGGTGATGGACAGATGAGTGAGGTAGAGTTCATGCTAGGCTTTTGGCTACATGCTAATATTGATGTCCCCAACCATATTTTTCCTTTTGATTTTTCTTTCCTCTATTTTTTGTGGCCAACATTTGTTATTTCTGTTTCTTTTAGTTGCATCCACCTGTCAGGGCTAATTTTATGTGCCCTACCTAGGCATGTGGACATATGAGTGTCAAATACCAAAGAACCAATGACAAGTTTAAGCCAAAGAGTGAAGGTGAGATATGGGTTTGTAATGTAATATGGGAGGTATTAATTATGATGTATGGGAAGATGGAACTATGCTATCTCAATCAACACTTCCCAAGTAGTTTCCCTCCTATACCCATAGCACCTTAAGGGAGGTCCCACCATATTAGAATAAAATATTAACCCCCCAAGTAAGGCGAGATCAAAATATCACTGTCAAAGTCTATCAATATTTTGTACCACCCCATAATCTATTCTAAATGCCCCAAAACAAACAAGCATAAGCACCCAATTGCAAAATAATAAAAGTACCTTTTAAGTGGCATCCCTCCTTTGTCCAAGTGCTAATGCTAGATGGGTGAGAAGTAAATGGTTGATGCAAGTGGTGGAGATAAATGGCATATCATCAACTAATGGTGGTTGGAAAGGGTTGTTTGGATGTCTGGATGATCGACTAGTTGTCAAATGTACGAGAAAATTCTTCTCCTATGGAGTTACCCATTTTGGTGGGTAATAGGTCCATCGTTTATGGACTATCTTTCCATGTACAAAACACACAAGGAAAGAATAGATATTTATCAATTCTCATGAGATTGCATTCATACATTAGGGTTTGTAGTTTCATATTACTCACTACTCATATATGAGAATATACCATCTCCACATAGAAGTGAATACATTTGAGAGAATTATGGCTCTTGCCTCCTGCGAAATTTCCTTTTATAGTGATTTGGAAATTATTTTGGATTCGCTTAATTTGGGTTTCTTGCTCATAGCCTTTTATAAAAATTTATTTTTTTATTCCACTTCTGTCTTTATCAAGCACACTTTCAATTTCAGTATGAAGAACCCTCAGTTATGGTCTCACTCCAAACCACTGAATTCCTAAATATTTACATGTCATGCTCACTATTTTTAACATTAGTGAAGATCCATTTTCAATATTTTTCTCCAATCTTGAACCTTTAGGGTCTATTCCACATTTTCATACACATTACTTTATCCTTTTTTTTAGTTTCAAAATATTCAACCTTTAATTCATCTAAACTAAGTTTTGAGATTTTCACTAGTATTCTTGTCATTATTTCAAATATTCCATCCTTTCTTTTGCCTAAGTTTTTTTGGATTAGTTTATTTTTCATTAAATGAAAGGCCCAACCCTTTCTACCATGTTTTTCTCTAATGCAATGATCACATGACCTTGCATATGGATGGAATAACTTAGTTCATGTTCTTGTGGAATGTTATCTTAGTTAAGCCTCAACAACCACTCTAAACTCAATTGAAACTATGTTCAAGTATCTTAGGCTATTCTTGTAGCTTGATTTATTTTATTTTATCTAATATCAATGCTTATATTTCAGCATGATAAATATCATATAGTTTTTTTTTAATATAGTATATATTTAAACATCAAACTAAATATATGAAAAAATGGTCATTCATGTAACACCTTTATTATCTTTTCTTTTCATTGCAATTCATGGAAATCGATGCCATGACTAAGATTTCATGTTTCCTTGATTTATTTCATGTAGATGAGCGGAGCAACTCATTTGAATCTTTCTCTTTTGACTTTGGGTATGTGGGCAGTGCTTATTCGCACATTCTTTTATCATGATGTGGTGAGTGAAATTCATTTTGGAATGAATTATTTGAAACAAGTGCATATAAATTATACTTTTGACATTAATATTGCTAATTTATCTAGTGCAAGATAACTACACTTTGGGATTTGCATCGATAAACATGGTGTGCATTTACATTTAAGAGTTCAAAATAACTTATTAAAATTATGTGTTTTGTTTATATAGGTTGATTGGTTGTATTGATTCACTTGAAAGTATACCATATACACAACTCAATATAGAGAGAGCCATAGAAACATAAACATGATTCAATGAGTATAAAGGTGCACTATATGTATTCAAATGTTCAAATGTCCACAAATTGAGATGAGATGCCATATTGTATTGAATTAAGTTACATCATTGTTAGTAAATGGTTCGAAAATATTATTAAATAGGTTGTATATGCATACCCAATGTTTTTATGCTAGAAAAACAAAGGCCACATGATACTGTGTAGCTAGATATTTTACCAAGTCAATTGTACAATAGTTAAAATACTAGTGACTACGACAACTTATAATAGTCCTATTTATATGCATCAAAAAGATGCAAGGAAATTTTTAAGAACTTTTATAATGACATTTCCTTTTTGTAAATTTTATATGGTAATATATAAATTCCAAATTTTTATTTATAAAAAAATAAATATACACTTTATAAGTTTTCCATTTCTTGTTAAATTGTAATTGAGGTTCTATGTTTTGGCTTTGTTGTAAGGGATTAATGTAGAAAAGGATATGACCCCTACTCTTAATAATAATTGTCATGGTATATTGATTTTCTTTTAAATCTAGGTCTAGGTTAGAATTTACTTTTGGTCTTGAAGTTGACCTAAAACTACTTTTAATTGGCTAAAATATCATCTTCCTTAGATGTAAAGAAATATTATAACTAAATACCTAAAGGAATATGGTAGGTGTGGAAGTCTACTCTCTAAAGGACCACAAATAGGTTAATTAGGTGGAAAATTTTTGTCTATACCCAATGATGCAGCTACATGTTGGGGAGTCATAATCCTGTATAATTTTTCATGTTAAAAAAAAAAATTACTTATTTTTTATTTAAATTTTGCTTAATCCATTTTAAGATTCCAAATTTTCCAACTTAATTTAACGTAAAAAATTCTTGAAAATTTAAAAACTACTTGAGAAGGCGAGTTCAAGTGGTGGATAAAATGTTAACCCCATTTAAATAAATATATATACTTATTGTGTACCACAACATCAATACCTTTGAAGGATTCGTTGAGATTATATATATATATATATATATATATTAGATTTGATAGTTATTGTTAATATTTATGAAATTTTCATTTTATGTTTTAAATTTTGTGTTTATTAGGTTGATTCACTTAGTATGAATGAATATTTTAAGGTGAAGTTTTCCATGAGGTTTTTAGTTCTAGTTTAATTGTGGGTCAAGTTCCACTGAGACCAACTAAATTACCCATTGCTATTGTGACTAGTGGTTAGTCAACCTCCATTTAGATATTATGAGGAAGAGAGAAAATCCTATCACGTTTTCATTAAAAGAAAAAAATATTTAATTGAGATATAAATGAATTATTATTAGACTTTTTACAACATTTCCCTCCTTTTGAATCTATTTTAATTTTTTTATCTCCTTGTCAATATGATTTTAAATATATTAAAGGAAATATGGGGCGACTTAACATTTGGGTGGATGACTATCTTTGATTAAGGTGTCTATAAAAATGAAAATAATTTGTAGCATGTTGGTTAAAAGTAAAATGTTGTAAATGAGCCTTTAAAGTGATTATATAATGAAATAAGAAGATGCGGTATTGCCATAGATATTTAAACCTTTATATGATCATTTTATGCCTTCAATGAGACAAAATTATTTGATTATTTGATTAATGTGAGGTAAAATGTTTATGTATAATTGTAAATTAAGATATTTAATGGTGTGAATAAATGACTCAATGTTATCAGAATCAAACCGGCCATCAAATTGGTCGCCCTTAAAATCAGGAATTGGACATGAACCAAAAGAACATGGAAAAACATTGGTCGCCCAAAAAATGCATAAATGCACAAATTTTGGAAAAAAACATATGTATTCATGTGCATCCATAAGAATCAAAACCATTGTAAAAAACAAAGTAGAAAATAAGGTGTACATGACCAAAATAGACCAAGTGCAATCCATCTTTGAACCAAAAATGCATCAACAAAGAGGCTAACTAGACTCTACAGTCCAAAAAGAATCATGCTACGAAAAATACCTACATATCATCAAAATATTTTCTTATATTGGGATTATCATTGTCAATATCACTATCTAAGCTTTAAAATAAGATAGAAAAAGCTTAGCATGTTAAATCGAGATTTTGTTTAAGTGATGGGTGAATTTTAATTGGGGTCATGATAGAGGAGTGTTGGCGGATAAATCCGTCTTGTGGACAAGACCGATCTCCCTAGTACTAAAAGTATCTAGCAACAAACAGCCAAACATACTAATCTTTCTCTAAGCATGTAAGGTTTAGAAAAGCTCTATAGAGGTGTTAAGGACTTATCGTTTGTCCAATGCTTGTTTGAAGTCGTTGATTTCCCTCGCGCGCTTGAAGGAGTTTTCCTTGTAAACTTGCAGTCACAAACAAGCAAAATATTACATAGAACCTGTATAGACATCATCATAAACCATTCTTATCATAGTGATCAAGGAATCTATGAAATAAACCATGAACAAACAGCTTATTGAGAAAAATGAGTATATTTGTATTAATTTCAAAAGAAGGAAAACATTACAACCTGAGCCTTGATGTTCGAAAGGCCTTCCCGGGGTCCGAAGCAGGAGTCTCCTCTACTTTGATAAGCTCTGCACTCCTCCAACCAAGACAAGTAGAGGTATGTAATCTCTCCTCACAAAAGTCTTAGTCAACTGAATCTAAATCTCAACAGCACTTAACCTCAAATCTTCTTAAGCTTGACCTCCAAAAACTTAACCCTTTGAGGCTACCCAATGCCTCTTTTTATAGTGGAAAAGAGGAGGTTTTATGTTCCAAGTATGAAGGGATAGAATCCTCCTTCAAAGGGATAAGCTCCTCACATCAAGGGGTTAGCTCCATAAGGTAAGGGATTCATGCACCTCACAAGAGCGGTTTTGCCACCGTAAAATCCATTCTAGAAGCTTCCAGAATTCACTTTTATTGAGCTTTTTGGAATTTACTTGCGCTTGATCTTTACAGGTCCGTACTTTAACACAGAGTAAAGTGTATTCAGCACGTGAAGAGAGCTGAACATTAGTTGCGGGACCGGTATGCAAGACAGAGAGAGAAAGTGCGACACCAAAATTTAGGAGATTTTTAGGAACTTTTCTCTGATTTTCAAGGCTTGACATGAGGAACTGATATGTTAGACTGGAAAAGGGAGAAGTATGAGTTATAATGAGCTCATACACATAGTATAATGTCAAGGTGACAATTTTTAGTGTAACAGATTGCCCCCTAAAGTGAAAATTCTGGAGTAGATGATGCCGAAGTCTGTCATATATGAAGAGTGCAGTACTTTATCATTTCAAGGATCATCCTGTGGACACCCCAGTCAAAACCTGTAAAAACATTCAAAGAAAAATATATATGTATACATATCATCGCTGAGGTAGGCATTCCCATCCTCAGATCAAAAACTAACTAGAAAATAATCTAAATCGTTTCGACACAGAATGATTTTCATATAATACATCAACAAAAGATAGACATATGTAGACACACAAGATGACGAAATGACCGAAGCGATAAATAGTCCATCGTATAATTGATAAAGGTAATTCCTCGCAGCTTCCGGATGGTGAAATTCAGATCTGTGGTCTTGATTTCTAGACTTTTTAACTAGTACGATTCTATCCATGCGATTAAACGTGTTGAAGTCGAACATGGTAGAAACCACTTCATTACAAACAATAATGTGGATCGTTAGTGCGCGAGAGTAACCACCAGTAATGTCAATGGCCCTCAAAGTACCCAGTACAATCCATGAAATGTGAATGAATGAGATGAAGTCGAACATGTCACAAAATCATTCAATCGAAGGTCAATGATGCAACCTGTCGTCGAAGGCGAGAAACCTGCGATTAAGGCATGTAGATTTCAAGGTACTGACGATTTCTAGATCAACTTCATAGATAATGAGTTTTCGTCGATAGAAAGTGATCCGTCGTAGGCAAGCCCACAACACGAAATCATAGATCTAGTTTTGAAGAAATATATTGGCAAGGATTGACTCAGGGATGGTCAAAATGGATGACAGATATTTTACAAATGAATGGTTTATTTGAACTGTCCTCTTGAACACATAACAACACTGCAGATGGCTTGGTGACAATTGACCCAAAGCTAATACCCAGAAACCGACTGAAGACTTTCAATGTGGTTTGATTAACTGTTGAGCAAAGGATTTCCCAACCCAGGTGGACAAAAAGTGTCGTGTTCAAGAGTGGTTAACTGGATTTTCGAAAAATCAAAATACAACAAACAAGTCCTTTTTTCTCTCTTTTCCCCCACCATTTCTGGCAAGTACCTCTTTATTTTTGACAAGCTTGAGGAGGATAACATTTGCTTGTTTATAAGCTCATCCTTCAGATGAGTCCAACTTAGTTTAAGATTCGAACCCTAAGAAGGAGTGGTCCGTTCCTGTTAAAAATTCGAACAGGTCCTTTACTGTTAAATTTTAACGAGTCCAGTATAGGAGAAACTCGGTGTTTTTCAATTTTAGGGAGTCAGAAGAAAAAACTTATGAAAACTCCATGGGTGTACCTTTTCATAAATTTAGTCTCTCGAGCCCGAAAAATGATAAAATAATGCGGGAGAGAACTCTATTGATCGTAATTAGTCAACGTATACCTTTTTCGTAAATAGTCCATTTCAGTCCGTAAAAGGGGTAAACTTATACTGAAGGGACGATCATTCATTTACTTTAACGAGTTCGAACAATCAAGTACTCAGCAATCTTTTCATGTTTAGAGAGTCTGAAAAGGGCTTAAAAGAGAACTCCAATGTTTCGCTTTTTCGGTAAGTTTTAACGAGTTCGAAAAAGGGATAAAAATGTACTCATAGTTTTCACTTTTTCGTAAGTTTTAACGAGTTCGAAAAAGGGATAAAAATGTACTCCTGTGGCTGACTTTCAATTTAATTTACAAGCAGGAAAAGGCGGAAAGAACTCGGCATTTTCATGTGTTTTACGAGAATGAAAGATAGCAAAATAATATCGGGATTTTCATGAGTTTAACGAGTCTTGAAAATAACCGAAATTGACTCAAGATAGGTTTCATTTTTATACAAGCTTGAAACAGAGAAAAAACTATGCTTGATGCCCCCTAAGCGTAACTGCTAGAGCGCATGCCCCCCCAGCTTCATTTCATTCAACTAAGTATACTGCTGGTAATTAATAGTTGGATGGAATGAAGGTTCATTTACGAGATCATATGAAAGACCCGACCTAAAAATGTAAGAAAATTATGCAAAAAACTGAAATAACTAACCTAAATATGACTTAACATTTACGAGATCTAGTCAAAGACTCGACTCAATTAGGGGAGGATTTGTTTCATTTTTTAACGAGCTTGACACAGGAAAAGAACTATGCTCATGGCAACGTGTTTCATTTTTTAACGAGGTTGACATAGTAACAGGAACCATCCTCACCTACATGTTTCATTTTTTAAATGAGGTTGACACAGTAACAGGAACTTTCCTCAAAAACTACTTATTTCTAATCTACCTATATAACCTACTGATTCATTTTTTAATGAGGTTGACACAGGAAAAGAACTATCATCATACCTGATTCATGTTTTAACGAGGTTGACTCAGTAACAGGAACTATCCTCTGACCAACTGATTCATTTTTTAACGAGGTTAACACAGGAAAAGAACTGTCCTCATACCTGATTCATTTTTTAACGAGGTTGACTCAGTAACAGGAACTATCCTCAGAAACTACTTATTTATAATCTATCAATCTACTCTCTACAATCTACCTACTGATTCATTTTTTAATGAGGTTGACACAGGAAAAGAACTGTCCTCATGGAAGCTTGTTTCATTTTTTAAACGAGCTTGACACAAGAAAAGGAACTATGCTCACACTCACAGATTCATTTTTTAACGAGGTCGACATGCGAAAGGAAATCATCCTCACTCATTGAATTCATTTTTGACCCAAGTTGACACAGCAGCTGAATTCATCCTCGTAATTCACCGATTCATTTTTTAAATCTATGTTGACACAAGAAAAGGAACTTTCTCGTACCATCGATTCATTTTTTTTTAATTATACAGACAGTTAGTGCTGGAATTTCCTGACTTTCACCTATTCATTTTTTAACGAGGTTGACACAGTAAAAGGAACTTTCCTTGGACTCACTGATTCATTTTTTAACGAGGTTGACACAGTAAAAGGAACTATCCTCGAAACAAATGATTCATTTTTTAACGAGGTTGACACAGTAAAAGGAACTATCCTTGAACTGACTGATTCATTTTTTAACGAGGTTGACACAGTAAAAGGAACTATCCTTGGACCACTGATTCATTTTTTAACGAGGTTGACACAGTAAAAGAAACTATCTTCGCCTACATGTTTCATTTTTTAAACGAGGTTGACACAGTAACAGGAACTTTCCTCAAAAACTACTTATTTCTAATCTACCTATATAACCTACTGATTCATTTTTTAATGAGGTTGACACAGGAAAAGAACTATCCTCATACCTGATTCATGTTTTAACGAGGTTGACTCAGTAACAGGAACTATCCTCTGACCAACTGATTCATTTTTTAACGAGGTTAACACAGGAAAAGAACTGTCCTCATACCTGATTCATTTTTTAACGAGGTTTACTCAGTAACAAGAACTATCCTCATATCTATTTTCTAAAATCTACCTACATAACCTACTGATTCATTTTTTAACGAGGTTGACACAGGAAAAGAACTGTCCTCATACCTGATTCATTTTTTAACGAGGTTGACTCAGTAACAGGAACTATCCTCTGAGCAACTGATTCATTTTTTAACGAGGTTGACACAGGAAAAGAACTGTCCTCATACCTGATTCATTTTTTAATGAGGTTGACACAGTAAAAGGAACTCTCCTCAGACGCACTGATTCATTTTTTAACGAGGTTGACACAGTAAAAGGAACTTTCCTCACACTCACTGATTCATTTTTTAACGAGGTTGACACAGTAAAAGGAACTTTCCTCACAGACATGTTTCATTGCTTCCAACTGGAAGAAACACATGTCAATGGACACACCTTGATCATGGCTTCCAGGAGGTCTTCATCAGAAGGAAGAACAATTCTATGGAAGGAACACATGTCAAGGGACTCAAAAGGGATAAGAACATCGCGTTCAAATAATCCCATAGAGTTTTCGATGTCAGTTACAGGATCTAAGTCAAAGGAAGAGGAGAAAACAGTGAGAGGCTCGCTTACATCGGTAATTGAAAGCATGGGACTAGTTGCCACATAATTAACCCGTGGCGGGGTAGATACCACTTTAGAATCAGGAACATTCAGGGATGTCATATTATTGGTAGTTGAATCAAGACTAGTGAACGAAAGCTGGTCTACAGTCACAATATTTCCATTGTGAGGGAAAGACATCACGCGAAAGAGTGTCGATACAACATCTTTCATTGCATAAACATAGTCTCGCCCAAGGAGTAAATTGAAATCCAAGGGACCTCTAACTACCATAAAATCAATACAGACAATTTTACCTTCCAAAGTAATAGAAAACTTAGGAAGGATCCCTAAAGGTTCACTAATGGTTCTGTTAAAAGCTTTCAGATTCTGCGTAATAGGCACAAGCTGAGGGGAACCCAAAGCTTTCCAAGCAGTTGAGGATAAAATACTAACAGAAGCACCTTCATCAACCTGTGTGTGGTGTATGTCCATACCACCCAACTTCACAATGATTTGGAAAGGGATGGAGGAAGGAAGACGAGGTTCTGTCAGTCTATTCCAATCAAATGAAAAGACCTCAGTACTTGGAGGGGGTTCTGTAGAAACAGGTGAAATGCCCCCCGGCGTAGAAGAATATGATGTAACAAGAAGAACCTGCGCAGTATGAAGTTCACTCTCTACAGGGAGAATGGGATCAACCGAACGTGAAATCGAATCGACCACTTGATTAACTAATGGGTCATCAACGTGAGTGATATGAGTTTCACTCTCCAATGGAAGAGTGGGATCGACTGTACTTGAAATTAGATCAATCACTCCGTCAGTTGACGGTAGGTTGGGAGAAAATTTACGGTAACCAGTTTGAAATTCTTGCTGTGGAACAGTAAGGTTTTCCAACAATTTTGAGGCTTCATCCATGTGAGGGAAAATGTGAGTTTGATGACCTCTTCGCATAACTTATAAGGAAACCTAACTTTGCATCTTTTCCCAAACCTCGACTATCACTAGTCGATGATCATCTGAAAGTTGATGAGATTTTTCTGACTGCACTTCCCAAGTATCTTCACAATACCAGGACAATTGATAAGGAAGGTCACCTCTGTAAAGTCCCATGGCATTAATATTGTTATTATTATGGTTTCCTCAACACAACTAACACTTACAGCCATGGTTGGTTGGTTGACTTCTTTCTTATCTTGCTTCTTCTTCTTCTTCTTCTTCCCTTTCTTCTTCTTCGTCACCACCTGGTTACTAGCATCAAGGCTTTTACCAAGTGAAGAGGAAGAAATGGAAGAAGAAATATTAGGCGAAGAAGGTAAAGGGTCAACAAAAGGTTGGTGATGTTGAGATGGTGAACTCTGTTGAGGTGAAGCATCCGGTGAGGTGGAACAATTGGAGTATTCAGGGTCAATGAAGTCGAAAATAACCATATCGGTAAACCTATTGTAAATCCAGGTAATGATAAAGTAGCCATATAAGGAGGACCAACATTTCCAAAACAAGGAAAAGTACTAGGATTGTCGTTAAGAGGGGTTCCTCGGTTGGTAAATTCTGGAACAATTGCCATTATATTCAACTTCAGTGAATTTTATTAACAATTTAAAACTAAAATTAACAATTCACAATTCACACCTAATAATTAAAATTCACAATTCACACCTATGGTCTCTAAAAGTAAAAACAAACAAATTAACACGCGCTATCAAATATAGGAGTCAAACCACACACAAATAGTAACTTCCCGTATTAAAACACTAGTTGGTGATGCTATCCAACATCGTAGAATTTATCTACTTGTTGTTTTGTTGTTGGGGTGTTAATTCACACCTGATTCCAAAGCACTAATCCCGTAGCTAGATTGGGTGGAAAGAGCCCAAATAAAATTACTAAATGAATTTTAATTGGTTATGTTATTTAACAGCACATTTCAAAGGGTAAATGGATATGAAAACCAATGGTGGCAGGACCCGACCCAAAACTAAATGCAATCGAATATGATAATGAATCTTTTCAATTCGATGAATCCTAACTAAAGTAAGGAGAGAGTTTCCATTCACTTCCAACAATGAAAAAATTGATCACTAAGAGAAAATATAACAAATTATCTAATGCACTAATTCCATCAAGAAAACTAATGCAAATCAATCCCAAAACAATTTTTATATTTCTGTGTTTTTAAAACAAGCATAAAAACATCTAAATTCAAATCAAAGAAAACTGATCTAAATCTACGATTGATTTTTTCAGAATGTAAAATATGCAATTGTAATCTATGCATAATTCACATGAAAAGTATGCAAATGTAATCTATGCACATTTTTCATTCATATTCTGAAAATGAGAATTCTAATTATGCAAATGTGATCTATGCAAGAGAATTCTCAAACACACCCAAGGGCCAAGAAATCGGGTGAGAGTTCCAAAGACTGCAAAACACTCAAAGGCTTATTAACACTCTAGACAATTTAGCTCTGCTGCCTCCTTATTTAATTACCGTAATAGAAATCCAAGTAATGACCAAAGGAAATCAAATTAAGAATTCCTCAAAAAAGAGACTCAAAACACCCAATACTGCTAAGATTCATTCACAAAAAGTTTTTGACAGAAACAATCATCAATCTGGGCAAAAACCAAAAACTCTAAATCAAAATAAAGATAAAATAAAGAAAGAAATCTAAAGTTTTTCAAAATTTTAATAGGGTCCGCAGGCTTGCAGAAGTAATAGGTGCGGTACCGCACTGTTTACTCAAGCAAAGATGCGAAACTACCCACACTGTGCAAAGAAGGCAAAGTGCGGTCCCTGGAAAAATTAGAGAAAAACATAAAAGATCTCAAAATTTTCAAAAACAGAGAAAACCTAAGCTACCCAGGCAGATGTCTATCAATCAAAAACTAGGAAAAACGTTTCCTCAAATCAAAATAAAAGAGAACTAAAAACAACAAGTTCTTTCCCCAATGTGAGTCACACTCAGAGTTGGCTAAGATAAATCCGTCTCATGACAAGACCGATCTCCCTAGTACTAAAAGTATCTAGCAACAAACAGCCAAATAGACTAATCTTTCTCTAAGAATATATGATCTATGAAAAGCTCTATATAGATGTAAAAGACTTACCATTTGTCCAGTTTTTGTTTGAAGTTATTGTTATCCCTCACGCGCTTGAAGGAGTTTTTCTTGTAAACCTGCAGTCACAAACAAGCAAAGGATTACATAGCACTTGTATAGAAATCATCATAAACCATGCTTATCATAGTGATCAAGGAATCTATGAAATAAACCATTAATTGAAAGCTTATTTAGAAAAATGAGTATATTTGTATTAATCTCAAAAGAAGGAAAACCTTACAACCCGAGCCTTGATGTCTAAAAGGCCTTCCCGGGGTCTGCCAAAGTCTCCTCTACTTTGATAAGCTCGTACTCTCCAACCAAGACAAGTAGAGGGTATGTAATCTCTCCTCACAAAAGTTCACTAATCCGTAGTCTAAATCTCAATAAGACTTAACCTCAAATCTTCTTAAGCTTGACTCCAAAACTTAACCCTTGAGGGTTACCCAATGCCTCTTTTATAGTGGAAAAGAGGAGGTTTTCTCGTCTATATGAAGGGATAGAATCCTCCTTCAAAGGGATAATCTCCTCACATCAAGGGGTTAGCTCCATAAGGTAAGGGATTCATGCACCTCACAAGAGCGGTTCTGCCACCGCAAAATCCATTCTAGAAGCTTCCAGAATTCACTTTTATTGAGATTTTGGAATTTACTTACGCCTTTTTGATCTTACAGGGGTCCGCACCTTTAACACAGATAAAGTGCATTCAGGTACGCAAGAGAGCTGAACATTAGTTACGGGACCGCAGGCAAGATAGAGAGAAAGTGCGACACCAAAGTTTAGGAGATTTTTAGGAACATTTCTCTGATTTTCAAGGCTTGACATGAGGAACTGATATGTTAGACTTGCAAAGGAGGAAGTATGAGTGATAATGAGCTCATACAGTTAGCAGAATGTCAAGGTGACAATTTTTTGTGTAACAAGGAGTTCAAAAATCAATGCCACCAACATTGAGGTAAATAAAGGTATAAGTGTTCTTGATTAAATTCTAGTTACAAAGGCTCATATATGAAAAAATCCAATGGAAACATTGCAACCCCCAATCCAATTTTGTACCACTTTTCGGATCGATCAGGGCCTCAAAATGGTCAGATCATCTAGTTCAACTAGTTCTGGTCCAATTTTGATAGCACTGAAGTGAACTGAAACACTAACAGAAATAATCATTTATAGGTACCAAAACCAAATTATTAAGCCTTTAGAGCAAATGTTTCATGATCAACGAGATTAGATGTGTTGGGAGAAATGAAACGAAGATATATATATATATATATATATATATATATATATATATATATATATATATATATATGATAAATGATAGACATGGAATCTACTTGAGGTATAGCAAGTGTTACGCCTATTTCAATAAGTGCACCTATATATCTTTTGCAACATCTTAAACACCATTATAAGCCCAAGGCCATGAGTCAAAATTCATGTAACAACCATGTGAGGCCTTGTCGATCCCTTTAAATCCATCCAAGGTCCCTTTAATCATGGATAGAATTGGAGGGCCATGGATGAGATTATATGAGGACTCGTGGTTTTATAAGAGCCTAATTTTGTAGGGGTGATATATGGTGTATGGGCTAGTCCAACCAGTGTCAAGGTGCACCCATGTCTTTCCACATGGTTATGTGTCTATATTTTTTGTAGGTGGCCTTGGATTTGGTTTCGTATCCCTCATATGTTTCTCAAACATGGCAATATCATAGTCAATGACATTTTCATGCTTCCCAAGGAAGTTTACGTTTCCCAATGCAAAGTGGTCCCAGAAGTCAAAAATTTAACATGGTGTTAGATTGCAAAGCTCAATGAGAGAATGACATGCCACATATGAATTTTCCATTTGGTGAATTCATTCTAAAGATATGGCTAGTCAAAGTTGGTCAACAACATGTGTTATATATTTTTTAGGGTAAAAATAGGGGGAGCATTGGGAAAATTTTCACATGCATTGGATCAAAAGTGGTATACTCATTAATATGATCAAAACCAATGTTTCATATTTTCCAAATTCTCAAGGGAGTTAGAGATAATCCACTTGGTCATGATGTTGTGGTAAGACAGGATTCTAGGTGGCATAATAGGGGAAAATACTGACAAAATTAGATATGTAATATGTCAAAATTAGTCTATAGAAAAAGAGGAACAAAAACCCATGCCTTAGTTTCTCCAAATTCCCAAGGGTGTTAGAGATATGACATATGACATGATGACATGGCAAGTAGTGATGATGTGGAAACACATGGCATAATTTGGTCAAATGAATCATGAACCATATGAAATTAGGTTGAGTTACAACAAACCCAAGTGGACAAATTAGCAAATTTAGCTATGTATTGGAGATCTATAAAAAGGCTATCAATTTCAAGTTACTATGCATGGAAAAATAAAGTCAAAGGGTGACATAATTGTTCAAGGTTAACTAGTGGATTAATGTTGTAGCACTAAAAGTTACTATTCTTCATAATGTTGTGTTAGGTCCCTATATTACTAGTATAGTCCCTTATTGTTGTTAGTGTAACCCCCATATTGTTATTATTGTGCCCTTAAATTATTATTGTTGGGTCGGCTAGGATTACATTGTGGCCCCACTAGGATTACATTAAGGCCCCATGGACTCCTATATATAGAAAGGAGGTTTTGTAATTTGTATCATCCAAGAATTGTTCATTAATATAATGTATTGGAGGTTGCCCCCTCGAATTGGCTTATTTCTAAGGCATTGATATCTCTTTTCTTCTATTTTTGGAGCTGGTTTCACAACATTTGGTATCAGAGGCTTTGGATTCTAGGGTTTCGCTGCTCCAAATAGGTCATCGTGGAATTTTAGCTATAACTTTTTTTATACGAAGTTTCAGAATCTGAAATTTTTAGGGTGCGAAGCCGAAATCCTAAGGAACATCATCAAGAAATTTCAGAGCTTGGTTCGCAATATTTTTGGAGCTATGATCTGTGGAAGTTAGGTTTGTTTTCAGGCTCCTCAATTTAATCTAAACAAGTCATCGTGGAATTTGCACTATAAAGTTTTTTCTACGAAGGTTTAGAATCTGAAATTTTTAGGGAGCGAAGCTGAAATCCTGAGGAAACTTGTCGAAAAATTTCGGAGCTTTGTTCGCAATATTTTCAGAGATATGATCTGTGGAAGGTAGTGCTTTTTTAGGCTCCTGAATTTCATCTCAAAGAGGTGATCGTGGGAAAATATTCATAACTCTCTCTCTGAACATCGGATTGGAGTGCCGTAAAAAGTGGTCGCAAGTACACGGAATGTAGTTTCGTTTCTATCAATTTCAGAGCTAAAAGATGAAATAGTGACATGTGGCAAGTCGTACAAGTTCGCTCTACTGAACCAGTCCATAATTAGGTCATTGTGGGAGATTGGACATAACTTTACCTTGGAGAATCCAAATCAAGTTAGACTTGTGGAATTCGAAAGATAATTTAGAAGGCTGCCTCAGTGCCCAATTTCAGATATTGAAGAGCTGCAATTAGAAAGATAATCCAATTTCAATATCGAGCTCCTCAAAAGCAAGAAAAAGGTGTGTATTTTTCGAATTGCATAAGTCTTGTTTGAAGAATCAATTTGAATTGATTCCAAGGGCATATTGTAGAATATATATCAGTATTGGGTTTAAAAAAAAATTCCCTGTAAAAATAATTCAACACCCATTAAGCCTTCAGAAGGCTCTACTATGACTCATGAAGATGAAGAATTGCAACATGATCTATCAAAATTACAAGAGCAAGTGCACCAAATTTCGCTCTCGCAAAGAGAAACAAAAAATGAAATGGATGTTTTGAAGAAAGGCGTAGAATATAAGATAAATGGCATGGAATCTAATATGGATGACATGGAAGCTAAGATCGATGAAAAAATGAAAGACAACATGGAAAACATGAAGAATGATCTAAAAGCAGACATGGAAGGTTTGAAAAAGTTGATACAAGAAATCTTTCCTAATGGTGAAAAGATAGTAGAGGAAACACATGATGAGAACAAAATAAATGTTAATCGTGACTTCATAAACTCTAATGTTGGTAGGAAGAACCACCATATTCCAAAAATGGATATGAGGAAGTTTGATGGAAATGATCCTGCAACATGGATACTACAGATGGAGCAATATTTTGATCTCCATAATGTGAAAAACACACAAAAGGTACGCATTGCAACTTTACATTTAGAACAAAATACATTTGTATGGTATCGATGGCTTTGCTCTCGTAGGTATACTTGGTCAATTTTTATGGAGGAAATGATAGCACATTATGAGGATAAAAAGAGAAACACCTTCTTTAGCCAATTGATAAATCTCAAACAAAAGGGTTTAGTGGGGGAGCACATTGAGGACTTCCAAAAATTGAATATCAGGGTAACTGATATTTCAGAGGAACACAGTGTTGATCTCTTCATAGGTACTTTAAAGGACAACATCCAACATGAAGTTCGCATTTTGGAACCTGATTCATTGCAGAAGGCATTCAGGTTGGAAAGAAAAATTAAATGTAAGATTATGGCGACAAGGAAGCCTACCACTCCCATCTATAAATATGGAAGTGTTGCTACTCCTAGACTTCCACAACATACAAGGTTGACACCACAACAATTGAAAGAAAAAAGAGAAAAGGGGCTTTTCTACAGTTGTGATAGAAAATACACTAAAGGTCATAAGTGTGTTGAGAAGAAATTATTTTACATATATTGTAGGAAAATGGAAAAAGAGGATATACACTGGAACCAGCCCTAGAGAAGAAATGAGTCAATACATATTGTGTAATGCACTTGAGTACATATCAAACTCTCAAGATGAGACATATAAAGAAGAAAAAAAGGTAATAGTGTTAGTTGATTGGTACTTTATAATTTTATTCATTTGTAGGTAGCGAGGTAGATGTTTCTATGCAGCTACGAATGTCAAGTGATGGTTACAAATGGAAGGAAACTATAAATTGCTCACGGAAGTTATAATATCATGCTCATGGAGAATATGTATTGGAAGTAGTTTCAATTAGTAATGCTACGGGTGGATCTTGATCTCAAACTAAGTACAATGGTTACAATCTTTGGAGACGGTAGCTTTTGGTACCAAGAACAGTACTGAAGAAATTGAATTATGGGGTATTGAAGAAGCAAATGTCTAATGTCATGAAAAATCTTATAAAGAAATAACAAAGAGGTGTAATTGCACAATTATGCTCACAAGAAGTTCCAGCATCAAAATCATCTATTTCTGAAGATCTCCAAAAAGTCTTGGACAATCATTCCAAGGTGTTTGAAACTCCCAAAGGGCTCCCACCTATTCTTGATCATGATCATGCTATTAATTTGATTCCAGGAAGTGTTCCTCGAAACATCAGGCCTTATAGATATCCTTATGTCCAAAAGAGAGAAATTGAACGTATGATTTCAGAAATGTTAGAGGCGGGTATAATTCCAGCCTAATTAATTTCCACTCTTGCTTTTGTAGTATTGGTACAAAGGATGGATCATGGTATGTGTGGATATAGACTCCAATAGTTCACATACAAAACCATTCCATTCGTGATTGATGAATTATTGGATTAGATTACATGGAGAAATTTATTTCTGGGGTGGATCTTTGTTCATGATATCATCAAATTAGAATGAAAGTGAAGATACCAAAAACAACATTTCGAACTCATAGGGGTCATTTGAATTTTTGGTCATGCCTTTTGGTCTTACCAATGCACATTCTACATTTCAAGGGTTTAATTGAATTCCATCTTTTTCAAACCCTTCCTTAGAAATGTTGTGCTACTATTTTTTGATGATATGCTAATCTACAGTAGGTCTTGGAAGGATCATGATCAACATGTTGATAGGGTGCTCAAACTATTGCGGGAGAAAAAATTATATGAAAAAACATCCAAATGTTTCTTTGGAGTACAAGAGGTGGAATATCTGGGTCATATTGTATCTCACGAGGGTGTTAAGGTAGACCCTAAGAAAATTAAATCCATTAAGGAATAGAAAGTCCACACAACCATTAAGCAGTTGCGAGTATTTCTCGGGTTAACAGGGTACTATCACAATTTTGTTAAGAATTATGGGAGAATAGTAGCACCTCTAACAACATTATTGAAGAAAGATACATTTTCATGGACTCCTGAAGTAACTAAGGCATTTGAACATCTTAAAGAGGCAATGTGCCTAGCATCAGTATTAGCCATGCCAGACTTCACAAAAACCTTTATTGTGGAATGTGATGCCTCAGGAAATGGAATTGGTGTTGTTTTAATGTAGGAAAGAAGACCCATTGCTTTTGAAAGTCGTCCAATCAAAGGAAAGTATTTATAGAAAGCTATTTATGAGAAGGAAATGTTAGCAATACTACATGCACTAAAGAAATGGCGAACTTACCTAATTGGAAGACACTTCAAGGTAAAAAATGATCATGTTAGTCTTAAACACTTTTTGGAACAAATATTATCTTCAGAAGAGGAACAAAAATGGGCCACAAAGATGTTGGGTTATTACTTGGAAACCATATACCAAAAAGGGAAGCAAAATGTTGTTACAGATGCACTCTCAAGAAAGGACGAGGATGTGGAAGCATTGCTTTGAGCTATTTCTATTATCCAACCCAGTTGGATAGCGAGCAAGAGATGAATGGAAGAAGGACAAAGTATGGTTACTCATTCAGAAGTTCGCATTGAAATGAAGATCCTGGTACCATTATATTTAGTTGGAAAAATTATTCTTTATGGTACAAGATTGTATTTGTAGAATTTATAGCTAAAATAAAGATTATTTTGAGTCGCACCTTCTCTTTGAGGACCTCGGAGTACAAAAATTTACCACAGGGTGAAGAAAGAATTTCTTTTAGGATGGCCTTAAATCTTATATTCAAAAGTTTGTGGCAGAATGTTTGGTTTGCCAGCAAAATAAAGTTGAGACAATTAAGACCCCGGGTCTGCTACAACCTTTATCCATTCCAAGTCAACGTTGGGAGGAGGTTTCAATGGATTTTATCACAAGTTTACCTAAGTCCAAAGGAAAGAGTGTCATAATGGTAGTAGTTGATAGACTTACCAAGTATGCACATTTTTGTGCACTATCTCATCCATTTAAAGTGAGTATAGTTGCTACTGCATTTATGGACACCTTCCAAAAGCCATGGAAACCAAAGGAGTTGTGCCAATGACGACAGAATCCCATTTTCTTGAAATTTTTTTTGAATGGAGATTCTATCTTGTTTGGGTACTCGACTAGCTCATAGCTCATCTTATCATCCCCAATTTGATGGTCAAACAGAGATAGTGAATAAACGTTTGGAAGGATATCTTCATTTTTTTGTATCTGACAAGGAAGCACAATGGTTCAAGTAGTTACCTCTCGCTGAATGGTGGTATAACACTTCCTTCCACACTGCGGCAAAAATGACCCCATTTATGGCACTTTATGGATATCATCCACCATCCATCACATCTTTAGATAAAATTCGAAGGTTCAGCGGTGGAAAGATCTATCGAGCATCAACGAAGTTCTCCAAATATTAAAGGATAACACGAATTTGGCACAAGAAATGTGAATGAAACAACAGGCGGAGATCAACATCCACGGCGAGAGAATTTTTGATGTATTTGGGGGGGGGGGGGAATTTTACGGCTACAATATTGTTGAGCAAATGTCCCTCAAGAAAGCTAAGAAGGATAATAATTATTGCAAAAGTACTATGGTCCTTACAAGGTGTTGCAAAAGATTGGTACTATGGCATACAAATTGGAGCTTCCTGCTTCTTTAAGAGTGCATCTAGTTTTCCATGTTTCATGCTTAAAGAAGGTTATAGGTGAAAATATTCCAGTTCAAACAATATTTCCAGAACTTGATGAGAAAGGAAAAATCATATTGGAACCCTAAAGAGGTCTGAAAACAGAACTCGAAAACTACAGATCGATCAATTTGAGTATCTCATCAGAGTGGAAGAACACCTTTGAAGATTCTACATGGGGAGGATGATAATTTTACTCTGAGAATCCTCAGGCTACTCAAGCGTTGAGAACCTTTTGAAGGAGAGGGGCATGTGGGTCCCCCTTTAGTATAGTCCCTTATTGTTGCAGTGAGTGCCTTATGTGTGTACTTTTATGGTATTATTGTTAGGTCGGCTAGGAAATAAGGTAACCCCCACCTAGGATTACATTATGGCCTAGGATGCATTATGGCCCCATGGACTCCTATATATAGAAAGGAGGTTTTTTAATTTGTATCATCCAAGAATTGTTCATTAATGTAATGTATTGGAGGTTTCCCCCTCGAAGTGGCTTATTTCTAAGGCATTGATATCTCTTTTCTTCTATTTTTGGAGTTGGTTTCACAACATGTTGACTTTCGGGTTTTTTGCTAGTGGAATGTTGAGTTTCTTGGGTTGTGGAGTCAATTAGACCCCTTAGTGGGAAAATTCATGAATTTAATGTAATATTTTATTAAAAATTACTAAGTCTCCAACATGTGGATGATTAGTAAATATTATTTTCTAAATAGAGTCAAACTAATCATTAAATAGTTATTATCTAGCCATTAGAAAGAACTTTGATAAAAGACTAACCCCTTCTCTAGTAAGTGTTGTTGATTGTAAGATCATTTGATGTCATAATATAAAGAACCAAGTTTGCAAAAAATATTATCTTATGTATTGAGTATTGAGTTGATTCTTTTATTCTATTCTTTCTTGATTTTTTCCCTTTATCACTGTGATTTTATGATTTTTTTTTTTGTAGATACACTTTTTCAATTACAAAATCAAGGTAGAGATCCATTGAGTGAAAAATAGTCACGTGGAAGGGAAGATTTCTATCTTTCCATTTTCCAGTCACTAAGAATACACTTTGCCAAGTGTTCGTCGAAGCCCTTTAGAGGGGATCTCCTTATGGAATTATGGGCTATTAGTGCCATTAATTCTACTTTGGTTGGGACATATCAAATGAGAAGGTCCTCCTAGTGAGTTAGAATTTTCTATGGACAAGTTCAAGGATAAGAGAGTGGGATAGTTTCACCTCCAAATCCTCACGCTTTAGTTTCAAAATGGAAATATCGACAAAGGAAGGGTTGTGATTGCAAATCTACGAACTGGTCAAGGTAAAAGACAAAGGCAAAGCCTCACTTTCCAACCCTCTATTACTTTAAAAAATCCAAAACATTTTCATTTTATTTTTATTTACTAGCTTGCTGAAATTTTCATATCTTTATAGCTAGTAAAACACTTGGAGAAAGATCTTAATTTTATATTTTAATCAAGGGAAAATTATATTTGTTTCTTGAGTTTGTTAATCACATTTTGCCCCGGTATATCTATTTTATTTGTGCATATTTGTAGGAATATATTGCTATAACAAACTTCTAGATTGTAGATTTCACCAAAAAAATGTTCAGCAAGGCCTATTTCCTAAAGTAAGTATTTTATTTTTTCCTTGTTTTAGCTCATATATGATTTAATAGGATTTCATCTTAAATTGGTAGCTTATAATTGTTTATTTCAGCCCCTAAAATTTTAGTTATAAGGTGAAATAAATTTCTAGTTTGTGTACCTAGGGGTTTTTTAACCCAAGACCTCCAAAAGTAAATTTCTAGCTTATTGAAAATTTAATTTTGTAGTGGAACCAAGGCTTTAATTTGGTTTAAATTGACCAATATTTAGTATTTATGCCTTTCTGCCCATATATCCAATATCTAGAAGTATTCTGACATGTTTGGGTGGATTTTCAAAGGGTTGGCTTGTTTATTTATGTATTTTCTATAGAAACTATAGACCTATCAAAAACATGGCAGCAAACAATTTTGAACAACGACCTTGTTAAGTGTCTAATCATAGAGACACTTAATATTGGTTAGGATATTTTTAATACACCAAAAATGACTACTTACAGGTTATACTTAACACAAATATTGAGTGTCTTGAATTGATGTTAATATATTAATTGCAGATTTTGTAGAATTTCCAAACAGAAAAGCAAAATCAATAATAGCCTTAATGAAACAATTTTTTTGAAGATTTTTATGGTTTTTCGTACAAAAAGAGAAAAACATGGTTGAGAGATATGAAAAATAGTTCCAATATCTTATTAGGGCATGGAGTCAAGTCAAGTCAAGTGAAAAAATGAGATTAAGTAGAAAAACCTCTTATGTTGGGCACTTAGTGTGTGTGGATTAAGGCAAGAGGCTAGAACCCAATGGAAATTAATCCCTTGACTAGTCAAGGAAAATTATGAAGCCATTTACCCAATAGGAAGGATCCCTCCATGTGAAAATTTTCCAAACAAAAAATTGACTATGAAGTGGCATAAAAACCCTTACTAAGGAACTTGAGCGTATGGCCTGTTGCCACAAAATGTAGCAGGCCTTGGAGAGGGAAACCCTACAAGGTATGAACTAGACCAAGAAGCAACAATGGGGTAGTGGCCCACTATCACCACAACCAAAACCCAATTCTATTTACATATTTTCAACAATGGTAGGAGTTCTGTTCTTAGTAAGAGCTCTTCATGAAATAAACAATTTATGCTCAAGGCTTAACAAAGAAGTAATTCACTTTCTATGAAGAGACCTAGAAATAAGGACACAAGACCAAGGGTTTGATAAATTTGACGAGTGTTAGAGTAACTCAAGGTCAATCCTAAGAGAAAAGGTTTCTTATTATGTATATTAGTTATGCCTAGGATCATAAAACCTTCAATGAAGTCCTTAAGTTTAGGGAGGAAAAACTGGGGTTTACCTCCTAGGGAAAACACCTAGGGAAAGATAATTTATGGACGAAATTGTAGTGGATGTCCACCAAAATGATAGGTTTTGTGGAAAACCCTATCCTCTCGATGTTTAGGCTCTCAAACCACCAAAATACTTCTTCCATTGAATTTTTCACTAATCCCTAAATATCTACCTTATCCTTGAAAGGATCGAAATTACGAGAAATGGAAAACTGGATAAAATTGTGTTATGATCACCAACCAAATGGACTAGTCCCTTGTTCCTTGGGAATGCATTATATTTTCCAATGATATTCTAATGAGGCTAAAATTTTGATGCCCTAGCAAGAACAATTTCAACAATTACCTATGTAATGGAAGATGGATTTTTCACTGGAGAGCTACCAAAGAGTTCACCACTAAGGACAATCATTTAAACATTATCAATGAGCAATGACTGCAATAATTAATCTAGATTAGCATTCAATAAATATTCAACAAATTAGGGCACAATTGCAATTACTAGAATCAACTAAATTCCATACATTAGACATGTAAGAGATACATCTTCAACATCTAGATAAAATTACAAGATAATATGCAAATAATCCATTCCATTCATCCAAAGAATAGTCCAAAGATAGACAAATCAACTCCAAATGTCAAAGTGCATTAGGATTACTCCAAATTATTCATAAGAGAAAAGTGTGAATTTTTGAAGAGATATGAAATTATAAGTGTTATGATGATGGGAGATCACAAATGAATGATCTCTAATATATATGTGTGCTACTGACTCCTATATTATCCCAAAAGCCCCTCAAATTATAAAATAATGGGAAAACTACAAGCATGGTCACAAGTCAACCTTGTAGCTAATGTTAAACATAATAAAATATTCAACAAGAGGGCCGAAATGTTGACATCATGCTACCATAGGCCCTTCTAGGGCTTTCATTAAGCTCCTCTGGTGCCACGCAAGTGTAAAGGGATCCTAAAATCAAGGTCTAGGGGTTGGACCCTAAATCTCTCTACAAATTATTTTGTGGGACCAAAATGTAGGTTCGAGGCATAAAATTGGGTTTCATGGGTCTCCAAGTTTTGAATAATATTGATTATGCTCCTACGTTGAGGGATTTGATGATGGTGCTAGCACTCCCATGTCTTAAGATGTGAGACAAACCTCATCTAGGACCTGAATCAAATCCCAAAACTTGTCTTACTATTAAGTTGGATGGGGACATGCTGGTCTAGGTGCATCATCCCATGAATAATATTGGGAAAAGTGTAGAATATTTGTAGGTGTTGAAGGCGTCGATGGATATAGGTGATGCTATATAGATTTTTGAATTCCCATGGCTCTCAATGCATCACCTGTGGGTGTCAATATGTCCCTCTAGAGGACTTGGACCCCAGTTAAGTTTCCCATACCTATAGATGGAACCAACCAACAATTACACACAATATCCAATGATTCAAGTTTCACCATCATGTACATTAATCATTATTGCATATAAGTAAACCAAGCTTGAAAGGAATGGGAAAAAAACACTTCACATTAGGATTCTCTTCCAAAATTGGGGCCTTGGTCATGTAATGGTGTTATGTACTTAGGTAGGAGTGGTTAATAAATAAATTTATTAGGTGTTCCTTAACCCCCCAAAGGGAAGTGACATGTCTTTGGTTCACGCTTCAATCAATAGGTGTCATGTGAATACTGATTAAATGGATGGGAAAAGACTTCACGGCCAAGTGCCATGGTTAAAGAAACCGACTATGATGGAGTACTTCATTCTGGGTGTATAGATGTGAGGAAGGAGCAATCATGGATGCACGAGTTACCTCAGCCTTTTTTTTTCCACCCCTCTATATTTCCTTTTACATTTTCTTGGTTTTTATTTGTATTACTGCTTATGGATCAAGGAATGAGAGCTCGCTTTGTATGATGTATAACAATTATTACCCCCTTTGTGATGGGGAAGTTCATTTCCCATCAGGGGTTGCGACATGCGAGGGTTCCTTGTCTTCTATAAGATAGGGAAACATTGTCCAATGAACCAAGTGATGGCCATATGATAGAGGTAGAGCTCATGCTTGGATTTTTCCCACATGCTAATTTGTAAGTCTTAGCTATATTTTTCATTTTTGTTTTCCTTTTGTTTTCTTGTGGCCATTATATTATTTTTATTTTCTTTTAGTTACATCGACCTACCAGGTTGCAGTTCCAGTTCCTACCTAGGTATGGGTATCTGTGGATGCCAAATCCCAATGAACCAATGGTCACTTGAACCCGAAGAAAGGAGGCAGAACAAGGGATTTTAATGTAAGATGGAAAGTGGTAAGTATGGAATAAGGATAAATGAGGGTACACTATCTCAATCATGGTTTCCAAATTAGTTCCCCTTCCTAAATCCATGGGTCATTAGGGGAGGTCGCACTAGACTAGGATTGAAAATTAACCCCCCATTTAAGGTGAGGGATTAAGACTTCAGTCAAGACCCTTCTTTCTTCCAAGTAACCACATAATCCATGTAAAAATTTCCAGATACAAGCAAGCATAAGCACCTGATTTCAAAATGAATAAAGTACCTCTTGATTAGAAGCACAAATTCAAAAATGTGCTCTTGACAAATGGGTGAGGAAACATATGACTGATGCAGGTGGTGGAGACATGAATGGCACGTCACATTGGCTACAAGGTGGCTGCTAGGGGATGTTGGATGCTGACTGGAAGATATGAATACGAGAAAAATTTCTCCTAGGGGTCACCCACTTTTGGTGGGTAACATGGCCTAGAAAGGAAACTTAAAAATTACTCCAAACCAACAAAGGAGAGCATTTGAGAAGAGCCTCTATATGTCTCCTTCAAAGTGACAAAGCTTCCCTTAAAATGGTTTAATTTTTAAATCCTTGTGGTAGTCTTGAAAAATTACAATAATATATTTAATGATGTATTAATTTTTAAAATAACAAAAAAAATAAAAGTGTCTAAGTCACAAACATTCACCACATAGATAAGCCCTTAACACTAAACTTCCTCCAATAAATATCCAATGAGAAGAGTGCTCTGACAATCCAAACATAAATTCAAATGAGGAAGCTCTCCTCCATTTATAGAGTGATATCTACTCCCTTTACAATACAATATCATTATTTAATTTAATTCCTTTGAGATAGCTTAAGAAAACTAAATCCAATTAACTCCCAAAATTAAGTTAAATAATACAACATCAAAATAAAGTGGCCAAGCCACATGTAAAATGATTTGATGAGTAAGTTCCCTATTAAAGAGGGTCGATCGTACCAATCAAGAGAAGAAATGGTCTAAGTTGTGACACCAAGTCTCTAATTGTCCAAAAGTGATGTAGATGGTACACTAAATGAGAGGAACAAAACCCATGTTTCAGATTTTGTTAATCCTCAAGGGAATTAGAAATCATCTTCTTGGAAGCGATGATGTGGTAGGAAAGGTTTCTAGGAGGATTAGCAGGGGTAAATATTGATAGAATTGATGTGTAATATGTAAGAAAGGGTCCATGGAATTTTGAGGAACAAAAACCATCTCTTGATTTCTCCAAATTCCAAATGGTGTTTGAGCTCTAACATAGGGCAGGATGATGTGGTAGGCAGGTTATGGTGTGGAAAAATTAGGCAAGACATGAATATTTTGAGAGATACCCAACTCAGATCCAATATTGTTTCATCATACTTTGTTTTAAAAATTCTATAAAAGTCTAGGAAATTGGAGGTATGGCTTCCATGTGTCTAAGTCAAATTACTAAAGGGAAAATTCAAGTAAAAAATAGTCCTTGGTGAAGTCAACTAGCCTTTAGAGGGTCTAATAAGCCATTGGATACCTAGTGGACCAATTAGTTGAGAAATGGACTAAGAAAATAGCCAATAGAAGATGAATTTATCCTCTAAGGGAATTTTTACTACAAATTCTAGCAAGCCTTGGATAGGATCACCCTACAAGGCTAACACTAGACCAAGTGACAATAATGGGGTGATGACCCACTATCATCACAGCCAAAACCCCCTACTATTTACAGATTTTCACTGATGGGAGGAGTATAGTAATGTGATAAGTCACCTAATGGATATTCTAAGGTTAGGGTACAAGGTGACACGATGAGGCTATCTACAAGAAAGCCCCAATTTAGCTTCAAATCTCTAATAGGAGGCAACTCACTTTCTTGATAAAGGCCTATTTGATGAGACACTAAACCTATGGTTTGATTGATAATTTGAATGTTGGTGTAACCAAAGGTCAAGGATAGGAGAAAAGGTTTCCAACAATGTATATTGGTAAGTCCAAGGCTCATGAAACCTTTAAAGAAGGACATAAGTTGTAGCAAGTCTAAAATAAGGTTCCCCTTTAGGGAAAAAAACTAGGGAAAGAAAATTTATGGAAAATATTGAAGTGTATACCCAAAAAAAGTATATCTTTTATGGAAATTGAAATGCCCTTCATGTTTAGGCTCTCCAATACCACAAACTCACCTTACCGAGAGACTATCACCAAGACCTAGTTATCAATCTTGGCCTTGAAGGCGCCGAATTGGAGAGAGAGAATTTATGGATAAAAGTGAATTATGATCACCAAAAAAATGGATTAGTCCCTTGTCCCTTGTGAATATGGAGTCTATGATGTGATAAATCTACTAAAAAGTTTCCAAGGAGGCTGAAAATTTGATGCCCTAGCAACAAAACTCAAACATTCACCTATGCAATGGACAACGTATTTTTCATGGGAGAGATAGCAAGAATTCATCAATAGGAAATACATTCACATGTTAAGTATGAGTAATGCATGCAATAGATCATATAGATAACATTTAATATATGTTCAAAAATTTAGGGCACCATTTGCATAACTTAGAATCAACATTATTTCATACATTAGACTTGAAATAAAATACTTATTCAACAATTATGTACACTTACAAGATAACATGAAAATATTACATACATAAGTCCAAAGAATGGATCCCTAGATAAGCAAACCAACTCCAAATATGAAAATTCATTCATATATCCCCAATCCTCCATAAGAAAGAAGGGTGAATTCAACTTGAGAGGTTGAAAATCCCAAGTGTGTGATGATGAATGATACAAAATATCCTCCCTCTATTTATATGAGGGATCCAAATTGCTATTTTAGCTTACAATCCCCCTAAAATTATAAAATAATGTGTCATAACATGCTAGGTCACAAGCTGAAATAGTAGCTAATGAAATAAAGTTAATAAATTAGGGTAATTTTGAGGTCTAAAATGGGCCTCCTAAGGAAATAATAAAATAATAGTTAAACGAATAAAATAATATTTATGAATTTGCAATTCACTTTTTGCACCACAATCCATGTAACCATAGTTAAATTCAATTCAAAAGTTGTACCAAAATAAAATTAATAAAAAAATTGTATTGATGTGACTAAAATAAGAATGAGTTTTTCAAGAAAAAATCATTATCATTGAACAACTAATGCATTTGTCCTTTGTACTTAAATAACTTAAAATAAAATATAAATATAAATTTATAAATTCTTAATTATATTATATGCTATCAATTGAAATTTATATTATTTAAATTGTATAATAACATGTAATTAATATACTATATAAAAATAATATAATATAATATAATAAATGTATAGGGATATGCATTGTTTCTTTCAAGAAATATAAAATGACAATAATATTATTTTATTCAAAAAGCGTGAAATAACATTTATTATGAGTACTTTAATTTCTAACTTTAAAGGTACTTAGAGCACTACCATGGTTAACCATGAGTTTTTATCCACCATTGAGAATGTGACAAGTAAGTACCTTTAACTCAAACAATGCCACCTCAACCATTAGGGATGATGTCATTACCTAAAATGTGATTGGTTCTCATAAAGTTAATTATGATTGTACATTTTCCATAGGAGGCCCATTTTAGACCTCAAAATTCCCCTAGTGACCCACACATGTGAGCCAAAATAGAGAAAGTGTTGACGCCATGTATTTGTGATCCCTCCTATGGCTAGCGTTCAGGGCTAAGGATGCCATATTGTGTTTAGAAGCCTTATACAATCATATCCTAGGGGTTGGCCCATAGGTCACTGTCAATCTCCCTCCGTGGACCCTAATTTTCAACTTGGGGCACAAAATTGATATCATGGGTCTCCAAGTGGTTGAAATACTTGTCATTGCTCAATGTTGAGGGCTCTCAAGGTGGCATTGGCCCTTCCATGTCTTAAGGTATGAGACCATCCTCCTCGGGGCCCTATATTCATCTACCAACCCTCATGAAGTGTTTATCTGACTAAGGGCATGCTTGGCCTAGGTGCATCATCCCATAAAAGTCATCAATGTAGGTAAAAGTGTTGGAATGTTGTGGGTGTTGGAGGTACCCATGGAAATCTGTGATGTTATACTGCAGCTCGAAGACCCATGTATCTCAAGGCCTCATCTATGGGTGTCAATATGCTTTTGATAGCCCCAAGTAGTTACATTTATGTATGCAATATAAACTTTATAAAATAATAAATAAAATGGGTCTAGTAATGGGACATAGATTACAGAGGGATGGGGTGATTACTTGCTAAAAATATTATTAATGAACGTAAAATTCAAATAAGGAATTTGAAAAGTCAAGAAGAGGATAAATAAATAAAAAGAAAAGAAAAGATAGAGGATAGGAGTTGCAATAGAGAGGGAGACAAATTTTAATTACCAAGAGAGGATAAATATCATAAAGGAATGAAATTTTCGGTTAGCAAAGGAGCTGGAAGAAATAAGTAGGTGAGGAATTTATTGCCCCTTGATTCCTTGGTGGCTTGGAGGGTGGAGATGGTGTTTCTCAAGAAATACCAAAAAGCTAGGGTGGAGGAATTGATCCTGAAAAATTCCTAGGGGATCTCTGGAAGCTTATTTGTTGTATTTTGATTTTACTGTGGGTTCTGGAATCCCTGATTTAGGTGGAACTGTTGGAAATACTGAGAGGGGGGGTGAATCAATATTCCTTTCAATTAGTATTATTATTAATCTTTCATAGCATTAGTTAATCTTCAATTATTATCAGTGTTTGTACAATGATAGCAGTAAGCAAATGCGCACAGTTTTTAAGGTGGAAACCCCCTCCGGGACAAAACCCACCTGAATTATTTTCTAATAATTCTTCAATATTCAAATCTGATAGAAAAGAAAGCTCCAACTTCCTAGAATCTAGAAAATCATTCTTCTCCATCTCCCACTGGATGGCCGCTCCAATGCCCAAGATTCTTCAGTAGTCAACTGAATGGATGCCCCAACACCTAATGAGCTACAACTCACCCTAGCACTACCCTACCACCCTGAAGTTTTCACAGGCTTGAACTTGTTGGTGACTTCATGCACCAGCCTAGCACCACTCTACCACCCTATAGAAGAATAAAATAAGAATGGACTCTTGTACCAAGGAAAATGGTCCACTTTACAATGATATGGAATGATGTAGAAGAAGAAGATACACTAGACCATAACCCCAACTATGACACAACCACCTAATGATGATCCTAGACCTCCCAACACTGCCTCTTCAATTCTTGGTAGATATACACTTGTACAAATTTTAAAATGATGCTTTTACAATGACTCGGTACAATGATACCTTTACAATGACTGTATGTAGTGCTTCCCACTTGAAGACTTCATGTGGTGAAATTCTTTCTATTGTTCTGCACCTTGATTGTTTCTCTTGTCATGCTACCCTTTATCACTCTTTAGAAAATTAGATCATGCATTGGGTCTTATCTTGATTAATATATAATACCTACAAAAAGTCTTCAAGGAAATACCCATGACATGATAATAGCAAAACTTACCTCATCCTGCAGAGCATATGTCAGTGATAAAAAAAAAAAAACCAAATTAGAATACAAAGAACCTAATGAAATTAAGAGATGAACATACATATATAGAATATACTTACCTGGAGATTACCTCTACTACACCTTGCTTTGCTTTGCTGCCCTAGAAATTCTGGTCCTTTGCAGCCCTTGACAACACATGATCTAGCTTTTTCTTTCCTTCTAGGAGCTCGATATTGAATCTTGTGTATCTCTGTTATTTTAGATCCCCAATATGTGATTTTCGGTCTTATAGTAGTCCTCTGAGTCTTCTTTCCAATGCCACAGGCCTAACCCAATTTGGATTATTCAAGGCAAAGTTATGCCCAATCTCTCACAATGACCTAATTATGGACTGGTTCAGTAGAGTGAACTTGTACGGAAAGCCACGTGTCACTGTTTCCTCATTCGGCTCTCAAATTAATACACATAAAACTACATTACATGCACTATCGGCCACATTTTACATAATTCCAATATGATATACAGATATATATTTATGACGATTTTCCCAAGGTCACCTCTTTGAGATGAAGTTCAGGAGCCTTCAAAAACCATAACTTCCACAGATCATATCTCCGAAAATATTGCGCACCATGATATGAAATTTTTACATGAGCTTCCTTAGGATTTTGGCTTCGCCTCGTCAAACTTTCAACTTTTGAACCTTTGTAGAAAAAAAAATATAGCGAAAATTCCATGATGACCTGTTTCAAGTAGCGAAATCCCTGCATGAGGAGGATATGAGGATCACAATTTATATAAATGCTTAGTTTGAGAGGGCTTCAACAAGTGAACGTGGGAAGGATTTTAGGAGCTTAAAAATTATTAATTGTTGATTTTTCAATGACCACAACCAATTATTAGTGTCATGCCACAACCCCATAGGGTTTTATCCCACTAACTAGAGTTACTAACTTCAAACATGAATATCTCTCAAACTGTGAAGAATTACGTGGTGTTCCATATATCAACGGAAACAATTCGACAAGTAGAAAAAATCAAAAATATCCTTGACATGGAATATAGTAATTTGGTAGGTAAAATTTCCCATGCAAGATAGGGGTAGCCCCTGGTGCTACTTGGGTTGACATCAATGACAACCACTGATCAACATGAACCACAGTTATATGTTTTAAAGGGTGGAGACCACTAGTCTCTAGAATCCTTGTGTGTTTTTTTATTTTTAATTCAGCTAGTGGGTGGAGGTGGCTGGATCTCTGGATTCGTTTCAGTTGATGGATGTATTTAATATTTGAAGCAAAAGATCCCTCAGCCACTAGAATCTGACTCGGGGGTGATAGCTGCAAGTGAGACTTGGCTGCAATTGTCTATGGTTGGGTGGAAAGTCATAGTCCCAGACTCAGTTTCCCATTGGTTTTGAGATAAGTATCTCTTATGTTCTCAAGGAACCAATATATATATATATATATATATATATATATATATATATATATATATATATATATATATTCATTTTTGGTTTGAAAAATGATGTTTATAGATGGCATGCTTCATGATTTCATTGTCCATATGATTGACCAATGTTTTGGTTATCACGTTGTACAAGGTGTTGGAACAATGTGTGGTTATAATGTTTATGTTAATGCAATAAGTAGCATGGGATATTTCTAATTGTAGTGAAATAATTTTGATTAATTACAATATTCTACATGCTAATTGTATATAAATTTCTTATTACTAGCCACATGAATATGTGAAATGCATGAGATGCATGCTCATATAATAACATATTGGACGTGGGATATTTTACTATGATAGTGTTGGGTTGCACTGACAGAGATGAGTGCTCAATGTTGTTAATGCATAGTCTGGAAAGCACTTGTAATCTTGTACTGAATGCATGTTTAGTTTTTTGTATGAGTTTATTGCATGCTATTTGGTACATTCTTAATTAAAGGGAAGGAAGTCTTGATTACATTCCCTATGGTTGCATTTGTCATGCATGAACCAAGAAAATTAGTTTTCTTCTCTGTTAATGAGTTGTTATAGTTCTTTGTAATTTTGTAAAGAATGCACTTGAAAATGGCATTAAATTACTATTATGCCTATGATTGAATGTTTCCTAAGTTTATTTATAAATTCCTTATGAATTTGTTAGCCATTAGGTGCTGGAAGTATTGCAGGAATAGCTTGAAAAGTTAGAAAACAAATTGCTCTATCAAAGCACTAGAAACACTAGAAAAAATCAAGTCAAAGGTTAATTTTTGCATTGCAAGTCAACCAAGTTAAAAGTCAAGAGATTGGCCTGAAAGGCCCAACCTCCGGCAAGCCAACCTAGATCTCTGCGCTCGCAAGTCAAGAGGTTAGGGAAGTCTGAAGGTCTAGGGATTGAGGGTTGGACCTACTTGAACCATTGCATTGTAGTGTCAAGATGGGGAGAATCGACTCAGACCTAGGTCGTAGGTCAGGAGTTGGGCCTGGTCGTTTGAAATTTTAAAACATGTTTGGAGGGAGGGTTGATTCAGGTAAATTTATGAAACCATTTTAAACAAGACCTTTTACTTCGGTTGATGTGTTAAAATCACATTTTATCAAAAGCATTAATGAACACATGAAGATATAATCAAGAGGAACACATGTCAACAATCATATGACAAAATTGAAAGAGGTTTAATAACGAAGTTCGTCCAGTGTGGACTACATCTCTAGGCCTCGGTGTCTCGATGGTGTTGGCTACTTCATTCAATGTTGTAATTGGTGATAATGTACATGGATGACGATGACTAGTCATACAAGGAAAATCCCTCAACATAAGTGGCAAAGTATCTTCACGAGAAGTTCTGTTACAAGGAACCCTCACTCATCACAAACCTCCTATCAACATGATAACTTCACACATGGTGACAAAGAGTATCCCGCCTTCAAGGAAACAAAGGGATCTCACAACATAAATCACCATCCATGATAGATACATACCAAATCAAATACACATAAAGATTATGCATCTTACATCAGCAGGAATCAACAACAACAAATAAACATGAAGAATATGCATCATACATCAAGCAAGAATCGACATGACATAAAGCATCCTACATCAATAATCAATGAAGTACATGGAAAAAACACTTCATATACCTCAACTATAATGCTGGCTGAAGAATAGGTTGCTCGATTGCTGGATCTGAATGCACCATCACAAACGTGGCGTCGAATGGCAAGAAATTTATTGTCCACACGCTAAAATCCGACACCGTCATCCCATGCTGGAATATGGCCAAAAAATATAAGGCTCAGATGGAAAATATGAATGCACCATCGGATTCTCGTCACCAAGATGTGTAGAATCAACTGTCAATTTTCTGAATTCTGACACTGTCGAAATCTGGGCCGTAAGGAATCTTTTAGATTCCCCTTAGATTCCTCAAAGATGATGCTCCACAAGGAATCTGGAAATCTGCAACTCAAGACATGAATCTCATCTCACCATTGATATCCTTACGAAATTCTGAGAAGAATGAGTATAAAGTTGACCTCATTCTGACATCGGCAAATTTCGGCCTCCAAGGAATCTAAAAGATTCCCTCAAGATTCCTGAAGATTCTCCTCCACAAGGAATCTGAAAAAATGTTGCTGAAAATTCGAATATGATATTGCCACTACGTTCCTTGCAAAAGTCTGAGAAAAATGACTGTAAACTTGAGCATATTCTGATAATTGTTTTTTTTACCTCCCCTAGGGAATATTTGGCATCAAAGGAATATTCTGTGTCTCAAAATTCATGCCACCATTCTGCCTCCTATGCCTTGAACTACGTGCCCAGGTTTGGCTTCTCCTTGTGCGCATTGTGCGAATGAGTTTTTATATAAAACTTCAGGCATAGTTTCCAAAATGGGGTTCGTTGGCACAATGTCAATATTTGGAAATGGTTGAGGAGGGGTCAGGGGGTCAAATCCCACCCCTCCCAACATGGCACACTATTTTTTTGAAAAGGGCGCCTTTTTTTAAAAATCCCAATGTTTAATAATTTTGGGGGACCAAACCCACATCAGGCGGTCCGCCCATCTTTATCACCGCTAGTTTGATTATATACATATGAGGGTGACCTTTTTTTAGGACACTTGTGGTGCAGACATTGTACACAGCAGTTGCAGATTATTATTGATGATTTTGGAGGACCAAAAGCTCCTTATTGGGGAGGAAGGATCCAGGTGGCTCTAGAGACACACACAGGACAAAGAGGGCTTATGAAAGCTCAAAAACCAAAGTGACATAAACGTGGCAAACTCAGTTTTAGGTTGAATATCTCGTCGTCCTGATCGCAACGGTGCGAACGGTTCGTCAAACCGAGTTCATATGTGAAAGTTAGAGCTGGTCAAAGTTATAAGGTTGATTGGATGACTTGACAGGTTAAGGAGGACGCAATTTTGCAGAAATCCGGCCGTTGGATTTCGGCCAGCTTCGACCGATTTCCGAGTGAAATTGTGGGACATTTAATTTGTCTCCTTCAGCCTGATATCGGATAATTTTAAAATTATCAGCTTGTTTAAAAAAAATAAAAAAAAATAATATTAAAAAAGGTGGTGGGACCACCAATCCTGCCACCCGACCAGACAATATGAAAAAATAATAATAATAATAATAATGTTAAATGGTCGGCGGGCCATGACCCCCGCCAGACCCCATGGCACCACCGTTACCATATAGAAGATATGTCGCACCGTTACCATATGGGGGGGGGGGGGGGGGTTTATTGACCGGAGACCCCACCCCGATTCACGGCACCGGATTGGCGGGTATCAAACCTGCGCTAGCCATGTGGGCTGGCCCGCCTCCATGCGGCGGTCCCATCACAACTCATAACCAAATCCAAATGACAACGATGACAAATGACGGTTGGGTCGGGCCGTGTAAAAGCGTACCCACCCAAATTTTATGCATCCAAACAAAAATGCTCCCAAAAAATATGTTTCACTTAGATTTTTCGGGGGGGGGCAGGATTTGATCCCCTGACCTCCCCTTAGCAAATTACTTTTATTACCATTTTGCTAGCCCATTGGGCTTTGTTAAATCCACCCGACATTTAATATATAAACCTCTCATTTCTTAGATGCGCCCAGGAAGAGGAGGAGCGGGCATGCAGTTCGAGGCAGAGGAGGTAGAATGGTGGCACACATTTCGAGACGAAGAATATTCCTATGATGCCTAGAGATTCCCTGGGGGAGGTAAAATTTATTTTTATCAAAATATGCTCAAGTTTACAGTCATTTTTCTCATATTTTTGTGGGGAACGTAATGGCGATACTAGATTCGCCTTTTTAGCAACGGTTTTGCAGATTCCATGTGGAGGAGAATCTTCAGGAATCTTGAGGGAATATTTCAGATTCCTTGGAGGCCGAAATTCGCCGATGTTAGAATGAGGTCAAATTTATACTCATTATTGTTAGAATTTCATAAGGATCTCAATGGTGAGATCAGATTCCTATCTTGAGTTGCATATTTTCATATTCCTTGTGGAGCAGCATCTTTAAGGAATCTAAGGGGAATCTAAAAGATTCCTTACGGCCTAGATTTCGACAACGTCAAAATTCAGCAAATTGATAGTCGATTCTACACCTCTTGGAGACACGAACCCGATGGTGCAGTCAGAATTTCCATCTGAGGCTTATATTTTTCGGCAATTTTCTAGGATGGGATGACAGTGTCAGATTTCAGCATCTGGACAATCAATTTCTTGCCATTTGACACCACGTTTGTGATGGTGCATTCAGATCTAGCGATTGAGCAGCCTATTCTTTAGCCAAAATTAGAGTTGAGGCATATGAAGTGTTGTTGCCATGTACTTCATTGATTATTGTTTTAGGATGCTTTATGTCATGTCGATTCCTGCTTGACGTAAGATGCTGAATCTTTATGTTTATTTGCCGTTGTTGATTCCGCCTTGATGTAAGATGTGGAATCTTCATGTGTATGCCATGTGTTATGTATTTATCATGGATGGTGATTTATGTTGTGAGATCCCTTTGTTGCCTTGAAGGCGAGATACTCTTTGTCACCAAGTGTGAAGTTGTCATGCTGATAGGAGGTTTTTTTGATGAGTGAGAGTTCCTTGTAATGGAACTTCTCGTAGAGAGACTTTGCCACTCATGTTGAGGGCTTTTCCTTGTATGAAAAGTCAACAACATCAATGTACATTATCACCAGTTACAACACTGAATGAAGTTGCCAACACCATCGAGACACCGAGGCCAAGAGACGTAGTCCACACTGGACGAACTCTGTTATTAAACGGCTTGAATTTTTGTCGTATGATTGTTGACATGTGTTCCTCTTGATTATATCTGCATGTGTTCATTAATGTTTTGAAAAAAAAGCAATTCTAACACATCAGCTGAAGTAAAAGGTCTTGGTTAAAAGAGTATAAGGAATTTACCCGGTTCAATGGTCGACCCTAACCTTCCTCAATGTTAGTGCCTACCATGTGGCCTACCACATGGGTGTGTCAGGTACCACGTGGGTGCATCAGGTGCCACGTGGGTCCATCACGTGGGCGCATCAGGTAACACTTCGATGTCATGATGATGTGGTGAGGTGTAATTGGCCAATATTTAAAGGGCTATAACCTTTGATCTATAAGTGAGATTGAGGTGAAATTTATATTTTTGGAATCTTATTGACGAGATGAATGAAATGACTTTGTTTACGTGAAATTATGGAAAAGTAAAAAAAGTCAAAAAAATTATCTCCTACTCCCATAACTGTACATGCTTGGTAAATTAATTGACTTAATTTACTTCATTAATTTTCAACCCAGGGTCATGTACTTGTTAAGTGTATGCACTATATATGCTAGGATTCCTATTAACGTGAGTGGATGTTGTCTAACAATTCATTACCGTGAAAAGATTATTTTGAAAGAGTAGCTTTTAAACTAGAAGAAGGTTATAAATGGAAAATTAAAAATCTATAAAATCTCTATATGCTACATCAAATCTGAATGCTAACAACAAAATTGAAATTATATGTTGCAGAAGCAACTCTGAATGCTAAGTACAAAATTGAAATTACATGTTGCAGAAATAACTTTGAATGCTAACTACGAAATGGAAATTGCATGCTACGGAAAACAAGAGATAACCTACACGAAACAATTTACATAAATCTACTTAGAAACTAACTACAAGAAATTTAACCAGCGATGATCTAACTAGTAACATAGACTCAAAGTGATTTAAGAAATGAATCTAGAGTGAGAGTATTGAATCTAAATAAAAAAATTAGTCTTAACTAATCTAATTGACAAAAATCGAAAATGAAAGTTACATCATGAAATCTTATTCAAAATCCTATTTCTAAATGGTTATAATGAAATGAAACCAATCTTAGACTATCTTTTTGTATTTTTGATTTATGAGTATTGTTATCACCCAAAAAAATTTCAAAACATCATTGTGTCAACTCTGTTTTTGGTCATGTTTTCAAGAAGGTCTAAAAGTAATTTTAAGTCTTGATAAAGGGTAGGCCATAGTTTTATAAGTTTTAAAGGTCATTTTTCAAGTTCGAATAAAGTCCTTTAAGTTCATCCCATGATTAAAAAGTCATCTTTTTCATTTAGGGGTCATGTCATTAAGTTTCAAGTCGAAATTCAGCATTTAGCCATGAATCCACACTTTCGTAGCGCCTCCAGTTCAAAAATGATGAAATGCACTACGAAAGAACTGCTAATTTGGTAGCGCAAAACGCAAAATTTACACTAAGTGCGCTACGAAATTGCTGTAGCAGCTTTTTCACTATGAAGCAAAAACTATGTTTTCTGGTTTGTGTAGTCAACTTACAAGGAGGTTTCTGGGTAACTGAAAATACATTTTTGAAAACTGAAAGAGGTTTTTCTTCCTAACATACCTAAATACAAAAAAATATCTCAGTTTCTTCAAATTCATTAGGAGGTGGGAGCCATTGATACATTACAATGCACTACGAAACTGCTGTTACAAAATTTCCTGTACATGACTGTTTAGCAGTACATTTTAAGATCAGTTTTTGGCCACATTCAAAAGAATTTTTTAATTATGAAAGATATTTGTCTTAATAAAATCCCCAGATACAATAACCTCTCTCACTTTACTCACAAGCATTATCATTTTGGAGAGACAAGGCTTTCTTTGAAGCCCTATTTTGAGAAAACAGAGTTTTCCTGTTTTACACATGTTTTTCAAAGACAGTTTCTGGACAGAAGGAGAGGTATTTCAAAAAACAAAAAGAGGTTTTTATTCAATACATCACGACCTAAAAATAACTCCTTAATTTTCGCAAAATAAATCATGTATGAAGAGATATAGGCTCTATCCCAAGACCTAATGTTCAGGAAAAAAACAAGAATAATTTGCAAATGGAAAGCTTTTTCACCCTTTCCTTATCAATTTTTGAAGGGAAGTTTTGTGTGTTTTGAACTGAAACTTCTAGGAAAGGGTATGAAAACAATCCTGAAGGAAATAATCCAAAACATTGAAGGAAAATGAGTTAAAATGTTGCGCTATGAAAAGCGCTACAAAACTGTGCTGCTTTCGTAATGCAGGTCTGTTTTCAATATTTTTCATAATTCGAACTTAAATCTTGTATAGTTGGAACAGGGAGATGATTGTAGGCATATGTATTAATTATTAACAACAATTGGCATCTAGAACATGGTTCATAAATGGTCAGAATGTCCCAAGGAGTCAAAGAAAATCAAAGGCCTAAAAACAGGGAGACAATTTCCTAGGTTATATGAGAGCAACATCATCAACAATATATTCACATCAAGTTGGGAATCATCCTCCAAATTAGACTTCATGGAAAATAAAGTGGCATAAGATGTAATGAAGACTAGATAAGGTTGTTAGGAAGGAAATTAAAGAGTTTTAGTCCTATTTGGAATAGGACTGCTCATTAGGGTTCTAGCTGTCAATTTGTAATAAATATCATGTTTCATGATTAGGAAAGGTGTCAAACACTATGAATTCGATGTCTCTAGTGGAGGATAAGAGAATCCTATATTGTAAATGATCTATAAAGAGCATGAGGTTTAAATACAAATGGTTGGACATTTTTATTAGCAAAGACTGTGTTTTGTATGTAATGGTTTTTTCAGCTTAATACAAAGTTCTGTTTAGATAACTCAAGATTCATGAGGAGTTCTTGTCTATTATGGTTCTAATGGCATTCTTCAATATTTCTATCTACAGTGGTGTTTGTTTATGATACTTATAATTCATTCATAATGCTCTAACTTCCTTCATATACAAACTGATTGTGTTTCACTGTTCTATATGTTTTACTCCCTGATTTGAACTCTAAATGCCTTGACTTCCATGCTAGATAGACCGTGATTTTTTTGTTGAAGTTACCTTGACTCCATAGCCCAATTAATGTTTGCTAATGTGATTTACAACCAATTATATATTCTATCTGTTTTACCTTAGAGTTAGCCATCTACTTATTTATCAAAAATCATAAACTTTTGAGAGATCCCTCTTAGGTTGAGGAGGCTAAGCCTCAACCAAAAGATTGGTTTGAAACAGTTACACAATGTTTACTTGATGAGCAGCCCATCAGGTCTGATTTTGTGATAACAAGTACTCTGTGAACTAAAAGAAAATAAAAATCTACAGGAAATATAATTACGAAATAATTAATCTATGAGATAATTGTAAGCAAAGTAAATGGATGAAATGTATAAATCTATGTGAACAAAATCTTGCATTCAACAGGGGGACCTCGTGCAAATGCAAGTCTTATATGATCTACACTTCAATTCGTTAATGAATCATCTCCATGAGTAAAACAAAGTATTCAAGTCTTCATTGAACAAAGAAAATATTACAGCAACAGATTTTTGAAACAATTCAAAAAAATAACCTCATCCCTCCTTTGCTTCAATGGAGTGTTTATATAGGGGTTATAATGTAACTTCATGGAGATTCATATGCCTAAATATCATAACTGAATGGAAACCTAGTTGCCATGAATTTGATGAAACATAGTCCATTACAACCTCTCTAGGCTTGAATGTGCGTTTATTGACACATGGATGCACTATTTTCTCACACAACCTACAAAATAGGGCTCCAAATAACTTGAAATATCTCTCAAATGGTAACGAATTCGAGCAAAATTCACAATGAAAACCTAATTGGGCCCATGTTGAACAAAACCCATATTTTCATTTCCTGAAATTCATTTTCATTTTCTCATAAAACATGTTTTAAGTTGACTGGTCAAAACTACTGCATTTTTCCCTTGATTTGATGTTGGAGGTCCACACGTGCGAGCTGGGTGGAATTTGACCAATAAAAATCTATATTGGAGCTTCTAGAAACCAAGTCCAAGTGTCGAATTTACTTCTAGAGTGGTGCTACTACCTCAACCATGGAGATAGCCATGGAATCTTGACGAAACTGCAGAAACTTGAACTTGCTAAAATGTCATTAGTAAAACCATGCAAAATTATTCTTAATTCACTAAAAATAATGGAAATAATAATAATAAACCATGTAAACATATATGTGGGAATTTGGTGCGTTTATGAAGAAAAATGGTTAAAAGTAATGAAAATGGGTGAATGGAATGATGTGAAAATGGATGGTTTCATGAACAAAATTATGACAAATTGGAGGCCAAACATTGCCCTGCACTTGTGATTTTGCATGTCCTCGTGAAAATAAACTAGGCATTTTGAAAACTTTGCAAGTTTTCCAAAATTAATGGTATGGCATCATCTGTTAATATTGACTCATGTTTTTTTTTCTTTCGTGCTTTAAATAAAGTTCCTTCCCTTTTGGATATTTCAAAACATATGGAATTTATCTAAGTAAGAAGTTTTCTCCATGAATCACAATCTTGGAACCATTGCTAAGCTCAACACAAGTGTTGTAAATCCTTTTTAAAACCATTGCTAGAATGATTTATTTATTGCCATTGATTCCATATCTCCTCTTTAGCTTATTTATAGTTGAATCCTGTAATAATAACATGACGCATTTATGTTATATCTGCGCAATTATTCCTTTATGAACTCTAAGTTGTTTGGGCATTCTCCTTGTGGTAAAACTTATCAACAACAACAACTTTTACACCCTGATTTTCATGTCATATGCTCATCAAAATTTCTCATGGAATAAGATTATTTTATGGGAACATGAAAATTTCCTGCATAAAATAAATAAATCTACTCGGAAAAACAAATGTATACTCATAGAGCATCCTAGCAGCAAATACGACTATGAACATAGTTGGAAGTGATGATAAATTGAAGCCTATAATATTTGTTTTCTGTTGCATCCATGCATATTGGTTTAAAATAAAATTCAGTCATCAATTTGTGTAAAACATATTTATGCCTTCCTCAAAATAATTGATCCACTGGTCAAAATACTCCTTTTCAGCAGCCAAGCTTATTTCAGAAGTCTCAACAAATGTGTAATGATTTTCATGTGCATTATGTTGTCCAATTAATGCAATCAAGTTTCCCCAATTAGAATCATAAGTGTAGTGAGGTTCTTACCATTTATGGTGTCAAAGAATAATTGTACCCCTTCATATTTGAGCATAAATAGTTGCAAGTACAAAAGAATTGCTACAACCCTTCCTTTATAGCCTTTCCCCCACTTTATTTCTTTGTTTTCATCAACAATATGTTATTTCAAAGGTGTCAAAGGTTCCACATGTATTTGGTGCTTCATGAGTTGGACTGCTTGTCAATATGATTTCATTCAATTTGCACAGTAGCAAAAAGATAAAGTTTATACTAGGAAATGGTGAGAGTTTTAACATTTTGACCATTAAAATATATCACGGAGAGAAAGGCACTTCTAATCAGGAATGAATCATAGCATGTGGGATTGGTTTTTAAAGTATATGAAAAATCATAATGGAAGAGATTGGGATGACATGTTTACAATAGCTTTCTCATCAAAATATTTGGAATTTTTAATAAATTAAAAAGTTTAAAGCTAGATTTACCTCAAGTTTACCTCTTGGATCAAGTACTCTACTCCATGATGTTGCCCTGTTTCACCCTTCACGCTGCCCAATGTTTCCATAAACTCATTTTAAGGAAAAATTGAGTGCATTAAAAGGGGATTGGTGTAATTTTACCTTTTTTACCGCTACATGCTTTCAAAATTCCATTTTGATGAAGAAAAGGAGCTGCTATGCAAAAATACCAAATTTTGTCCTAATTTGTGCACAGTGATAAAATTTGAAAAAATGCCTTAAAAGCCCGCTGAAAAGTCCTAGAAAATTTCACTTTTTTTTTTAATTATGTCCGCGTCTTACTCAATTTACCATATTCTGAGAAAACCCATAAGCTCATTTTTTTTTTAAATTTATGATCCAATATCTTGAAATATTTGTGCAAAAACTTCCTCTACAAGTTGCTACAACAAAAACAGGTTGTTAAAACAATAGCTGCAGAAACTGCAACTTTCTGTAGTTGTTGCAGAAAATGTCAATTTTTTCATAAAGTTGTTTTCTATGAGTTTGAACTGCTGATTTGGATTGTGTACTGTATGTTGAAGTAGAAACCATGAAACATAATGCATATTGACTGAAATAGGCCCAATTTTATTGTTTTGCTTGAAAATGAAATGAATGAAAAACAAATTGTAATGGTGTCATCATGATGTTGTTGAATGACAAAAAGATGAACATGCTGCTACAAGAAACCAATAAAATGTACTGCTGCAAGTTGTTGTTGATTCCATAAAGCCATATAGTCTTCATCAAAACCAAAATTCATGGTACAATTCTTGCCATGTGAATGAATGTGTCAAAGTCGAGCATGGGAAGAAATCATTGGATTATCTATCAATGATGAAAATCGTTAACCAATGCAAGACAACTCACCGATAACGTAAATTAGTGTCAAGGTACCTGAGTGCATCTTGACAAAGACGAATGAATGTGTTGAATTCGAGTCACCCGCAATATTTGAGAGTCAAGAGACATTGTTGTATTCCCATTTTTTTCAATGAGAAGGCTTTCCATTGATGTATGCATGTTCCAAGGAACTCCAAATAATATTTGATCTTGATGCTAGATAAGGTGTTGAGTTTGATGGAACAAGATCTGTTGGAAGGTGGCCTTTAAGGAATCCCACATCATCTAGCTCGCGTATAGAAAAAAAAATGATTTGAAGAACCATGCTAAAAGATTGAAACCATCATAAAATTGCAGAACTTATTGGGAACTTTGCTCGCCAATTTCCTGGTTTTCAAGCAAAGCTCATGTCCAATTGCACCAACAAGTTGGTTTTCACAATAGGACTTATTTTTCTCTTCTTATTTTTTCTTATATGTACTACTCTACTTGAAAATGAAATCTTGTTTAAGTATATGAATACTTCTAATAAAACCATGTGTGTAACAAGATGATAAATAAACTCATATGTAGGTTTGAAAAATACTCTTTGATATGTACCAGTATATGAGAGACTAACTTCCTTGATTGAGATGATGTCAAAATATACTGAAGAATGGAGTACTGGGATCTGATCACTGTATTGAACCAAGATTCAATGTAATCTTGTCTTACTTGGATTCCTTCTATCATGCCATGCAAGTCTTCAGAGATGTGATCTCCATTCATATACTATGGTGATAGGCATGCAAGAAAATTTTCAATCTCAGGTTCCAACAACTGCACTTTACCAACATGCATTCATGATTCTTGGACCTTATCTGAATCTTCTTCTTTTGGTTGTTGTTCTTCAATGGCAGCCGGTGAATCATTTTGTACTACCTCAACATTGTACATGGATTTAGGTGTTTTATTGTTGGGGATATGAAATGGTTGTGTAGGTAGTGAAGTGGGAATGGATATTTGGGGTTTTTGTGTGGATGGTAATGGGAAAGGTTGAATTGAGGTCAATTGAGGGTGCAATTGATGCTGTGGTGGAGGTGAATGGTATGGATAACATTGATATTGGTATTGAGGATATTGAGGAAAATATTGAGGATATGGTGGAATTCCTCTGTAAGGCCCTTGGCAACCTTGTTTCCAAAATTGGTTTTGAGGTTGGGATTGAGATGTCCAAGGTTTCCAAGGCAAGGGTGTTTTCCAATTACTTTGAGATTGTTGTGCATAACCCTGAAAGTGAAAATTAAGGTCTTGCATCATACTAGGTTGATAAGACTGCTATGGTCTTCTTGGAGCTACATAATATGATTGTTCCAGTGTTTGATTTGCTCCCTGGTAAACTTCATTTAACCTTGGTAATACTGGATAATATTTAGTAGTATTTGATCCTGCACATATTTTATGAATTTTAATGTTATCAAGTGGACATTCATGCAAAGCATGTTTCTTTCTGCATTTAGGGAAAAATATAAATGAAGAAACATTCTCAAATTTTTAATTTTTTTGCATTCTTAGCATATCAATTTGTTCATTTAAATTACCAAGAATGTCTAGCAAGTTTTTAAGTTGAGTTTGACTTACCAATACTGATGTCGACTTACTTACTCTTTCCATACGTAGATCCTGAGGGGATGTTCCATAATTTGCTTTTCCTCTTGATATGTTCTTGCAAAATTCACAAATCTCTTGAAATGACAATTGAGAGACATCTCCCTTTCCTACCAGGTTAAGAATATCAATCCATTCATCCCTTATAGCATTTAGTAGGAGAGTTTTTAATGTGTCTGATCCTAAATTATGAAATTTAGATCTTTTGGCTTTATAAGTAAATCTATCCACTAAATCTTCTAGGATTTCATCCTCTTTTTGGTTAATCTTAAAGACTTGATTTCTAAGGTCATGGTGTATGCAATAATCTTTATATTTTCCAAAAATACCTTTTTCATATCATCCCATGTCCTTATAGAATTTGTTCCTAAAGTCATGAATCATTTAAGTGTTATATCCTTAAATGTTTCCGGAAACAAATTCAATTTTTGAATGTGTATGAATAGCCATAAGATCTACAAATTATTTCAAATTTAAAAAGAAAGGTTTCTGGGTCTTCTGATCTCATACCTTTGAAGATAGGAAGTACAGATGGAGGGATTTTCTTCATATAAGCATTGGTATTAGTTTCTTGAATGGGAAATCCAAAAGGATCATCCTCATAGTCATCATCTCCATCCATTTCTTCAACCTCTTTTTTTCACCACTTCTACTTGCAAAAATAAGAATTCATGATGTGGATGTGTGGCTCTTACCGCACCATGTGATTTAGGAGGTTTGGTAGGTGATTGAAGTCTCTCTTTTTTTTTTTTAATGAAAATAAAAAGACTCATATATACACTTCCCCGACAACGATGCCAAAATGTTTGGTAAATTAATTGATTTAATTTACTTCTTTAATTGTCAACCCAGGGTCGTGTACTTGTGAAGTGTATGTGTACTATATATGATAGGATTCCTATTAACATGAGTGGATACTGTTTAATAATTCATTACTGTGAAAATACTATTTTGAAAGAGTAGCTTTTAAATTAGAAGAAGGTTATAAATGGAAAATTAAAAATCTAGAAAATTGCTCTATGCTCGAATGCTAACTACATAATTGAAATTATATGCTGCGAAAACAACTCTCAATGCTAACTACGAAACTGAAATTGCATGCTGCAAATATAACTCTGAATGCTAACTACGAAATGGAAATTACATGTTGCGGAAAACTAGAGATAACCTACAGGAAACAATTTACAGAAATTTACTTAGAAACTAACTACAAGAAATTTAACCAGCGATGATCTAATTAATAATAGAGACTCAAAGTGATTTAAGAAATGAATATAGAGTGAAACATAGTTACCGATCAAACATGAACTATTACCTCAAAACGAGAACTCTAACCAAAAAAACATCAAAAAACCATGAAAAAACAACCCGAAAATGGAAAGTTGTATTCTGGAATAACTTTCTTTTTTTTTAAGGGTAAATTTTCAACATTTTTAAAAAATGGAAGTAAAAGCCATTTTTTTTTGTGCAAAAAACAGCCCGAAAACAAAAAGTTGTATTCTAGAATAACCTTTCTTTCTTTTTTCGGGGTAAATTTTCAACATTCTTTAAAAATGGAAGTAAAAGACAAATTTTTTTGTGCAAAAAATGCCCCGAAAACGAAAAGTTGTATTCTGGAATAACCCTTTTTTTTTCAGGGTAAATTTACAACATTCTTTAAAAATAGAAGTAAAAGCCAATTTTTTTTGTGCAAAAAACACCTCGAAAAGTGTTGAAACAAAAAATTTAGAATAACAAAAATTTATATAAAAAAAAAAGAAAAAGAAAAAAAAAGAAAAAAAAAAGAAAAAAGAAAAAAAAAACATTTTAAAAATTAAAATTTAAAAATATATTAAAAAATAAAAAAATAAAAAAATAAATTTTAAATTAAAAAATAAATTTAAAAAAACAAATAAATTTCAAAACATAAAATAAAATTAAAATATACAAATTAAATTTAAAAAATAAAAAACAAACATTTCATTAAATTAAAAAATTAAAATTAAAATTTGAAAATAAAAAATTAAATTTAACAAAATATATATTAAATTTTAATAAATTAAAAAATTTGAAAATAAAAATAAAAATAAAACATATTATTTAAATAAAAATAAAAATTATATATATATATATATATATATATATATATATATATATATATATATTACATTTTATTAAATTTAAAAAAAAAATATTGAGATAAAAATTTAAATTTTAATAAATAAATGAATATATAAATAAATTTTGAAATTAAAAAAAAATCACAATAAATAAAACACTTTAAAAATGAAAATTAAAAAAAAATCAATTAAAAATAGAAAAGGGAAAATAAATAAATAAATAATATTAAATTAAAAAAAATAATTTAATTTAAATAAAAAATTTAAATGTAATGTAATTAAAAAAAAACAAAATATAAAAAATAAATATAAAATCTAAACAAATTTAAAAAAAAATAAAAAAATATATTAAATTTTATTAAATTAAATTAAAAAAAGTAATATAAAATTTAATAATAACAAAAAATATTAAAAAATTAAAACAAAATATTAAATTAAATTTAAAAACAAATATGAAATTTAGTAAAAAATATTAAAAACAATTTTTATTTTTATTAAAATTTAATAAAAATAAAGTCGAATTAAAAATAATAATAATAATTGCCTAGGTGGCGGTGGGGGTTGAGCGCTGGGCATGTAGAGGCAATTACATTTCTTTTAAATAAAATATTTTTTTTAATTAAATTATATATATATATATATATATATAGATATATATAAATTTTTTATATTATTTGTTAAATTTCATATTTGTTTTTTTTATTTAATTCATATGTTTATTTTAATTTTAATTTTAATTTTTTAATTTAAAAGACTTTAATTTTTTTTTTTAATTTAATTTTTATATTTTAATTTTTCTTTTTCTTTTTTTTAATTTAATATTTTTAGGTTATTTATTTATTTTTAAATTTTTAATTAATTTATTATTAATTTTTTAATTTTAAAAACGTTTTTTTTTTTTTTAAACTTTTATTTTATTTTATTTTGCTTTTTTTTTCATTTTTTATTTTTTAAAATGGTTTAAGTTTATATATATATATATATATATATATATATATATATATATATATATTTATTTATTTATTTTTATTAGTATTTGAAAATGTTTTTTTTTTTTTTCTTTTTTTTTTTTAATCTTAATTTTTTTTTAAATTTAAATTTTCTTTTTATTAATTTAATTTAATTTTTTATTATTTTAAAATTTTTATTTTTATTTTCTTCTTCTTATTATTATTTTTTTAAATTTAAATTATTTTTTATTTTTGTATTTTAATTTTATTTTTTAATTATAATTTTTTTAAATTTTTTTTTAATTATATGTTTTTTTAGTAACTTAGAAAAAATTGCTTTTGATGTTTTTTTTTTTTCAACTTTTGTTTTTTTTTCTTTAAATTATTGTTTTTTTGAATTTTTTCCCCATTTTTTAAATTTAATTTTCGTAATTATTTGTTTTTGTTTTTTGTTTTATTTATTTATTTTTGTTTATTTTTACATGTTAATTTTGTTTATTTTTACATTTTTATTGGTTTTTTTATTATTTTTTTTATATATTTTTTATATTTGAGTTTTTTTTGTCATTTTTTTCTTATTTTATTTTTATGTTTTATTACCAACATGAAAATTACCACTCTAAAAAAATGGTTGATGTTGCATCAACACTTTTCAAAATTAGCATGAAAATCACCACTCTAAAAAAAATGGTTGATGCTGCATCAACATTTTTCAAAATTAAAATGAAAATCACTAACATTTTAAAACAAATGTTCATACTTCATAAATAAATAAAAAATTAAAGTGTTAAAATATGCTCCAAAAAAAGGGTGATTCTTCATTACCACTTTTGAAAATCGAGCGCTTTTTTTTCTACTTCAAAAAAGTAGGTACCAATTCAGTTACCTATTTGATCGGTAACTATGTAGTGAGAGTATTGAATCTAAATAAAAAAATTAGTCTTAACTAATCTAATTGATAGAAATTGAAAATGAAAGTTACGCCATGAAAGCTTATTCAAAATCCTATTTATAAATGGTTATACTGAAATGAAACCAATCTCAAAATATCTTTTTGTATTTTTTATTTATGAGTATTGTGTGAACTAAAAGAAAATAAACATCTATAGGAAATATAATTACGAAACAATTAATCTATGAGATAACTGTAAGCAAAGTAAATGGATGAAATGTATAAATCTATGTGAACAAAACTTTGCATTCAAGAGGGGGGGCTCTTGCAAATGCAAGTCTTCTATGATCTACAATTCAATTCGTTAGTGCATCATCTCCATGAGCAAAACAAAGTTTTCAAGTCTTCATTGAACAAAGAAAATATTACAACGGATTTTTGAAACAATTCAGAAAAATAACCTCCTCCCTCCTTTGCTTCAATGGAGTGTTTATATAGGGGTTACAATGTAACTTCATGGAGATTCATATGGCTAAATATCAGAACTGAATGGAACCTAGTTGCCACAAATTTGATAAAGCATATTCCATTCCAACCTCTCTAGGCTTGACTGGGCATTTATTGACACATGGATGCATTGTTTGCTCACGCAAACTGCAAAATAGGGCTCCAAAGAACATGAAATATCTCCCAAATGGTAACGAATTTGAGAAAATGACTCATTGACAACCTAATTGGGTCCGTTATGAAGAAAACTCATGTTTTTGTTTCCCTAATTTCGTTTTCATTTTCTCAGAAAATACGTTTTAAGTTCATTGGTCAAAACTGTTGTGTTTTTCCCTTGATTTGATGGTGGAGGTCCACACGTGCGATCTGGGTGGAATTTGACCAATAAAAATCCATATTGGAGCTTCTAGAAACCAATTCCAAGTGTAGGATTTCCTTCCAGAGTGGTGCTACTACCTAAACCATAGAGATAGCTATGAAAACTTGACAAACTGAAAAAACTTGAACTTTGCTAAACTGTCATTGGTAAAACCATGCAAAATTATTCTTGATTCATTAAAAATAATGTAAATAATAATAGTAAACCATCTAAACATGTATGCGGGAATTTGGCGCGTTTATGAAGAAATATGGTTAAAAATGATGACAATGGGTGAATGGAATGATGTGAAAATGGATGGTTTCATCAACAAAATTATGACAAATTGGAGGCCCAACAGTACCTTTGGAGTTGGGTTAGCAGAGCAGCCACCTCCTTCTGTCTCTTGTTGTTTTTTGGGTTAGGATGGGGGTGTTTATAGGTGGCATTAGAGCATCCAGTTTTAGCACTTGGACTAGATGGGCTCTCCCATGAGCAAAATAATAACATGATTTTATTGATTATGTGAATGATTGAATGCATGCATGCATGATTGACATGTTTTACTATTATTGAGGTACTAAGTTGGCGTTGATAGAAATATATTGTTGGCAATGCATGCATGTATATATTGGTATTAAAATGGTTGTTTGTTATAGTTGGCCTTATTATGACAACTTTGGAAAATCATGTTCATGTCAAGTTTGATTATTATTTATTTATCATATATATAAAAATTGCATGTGAATGATAACACATCACAAGCAACAAAAAGATAGCAAAAGATAAGAAATGATGATAATAATAGTACAATACAACTCTGATCAGTCACAACATGGGTATGAAGTAGTAAGGATGAATGAATAAGAAAGATCAATTGGTTAAGGGGGAGGGGTAAACTCCCCTAATTGTATGGATACCTTAAGAATCCTGAAGGCTAAGATATGAAGTTGCAAATTATATAATGAAAGTTTGATCAAGGCTCAAGAAAGGTAAGTTAAGGTAAATGCAGTCATACTACAAATCATATGAGAGTTGTAGAGACAAAGGCAACACTATTTGGGTTCATAAGAGAAAACAAATGGGGCAAACGATGGTAGGTCTAGGAAGAGGCACAAAGGTGAAAGTGAGAACACTGTGGGAGGATATGTGCCATTGAGCATACTAAAAATAAAAACTATCACTCCAAGAAAATCACCAGACATCCATCATTGAGATGGAAGGTAAGTTGTGTAATCCTATTATTTTTATTTTTATTGATCCCTGTTCAAATTATAGTTATATCAGTCTAGAGTTGGTGGAAAATTGTAATTTGGCCAATGAATTTCACTTATCATCTTGGTTAGTTCAACAGGTAACGAGAACAAAAAGAATAATTAGTTATTGGGTAAATCGTGTGCATTTGAGCTCAATGATATGGCAACAACAACACACTTAAATTTGCTACCATTGGGTGCATACAAAATTATATTATGCATGGATTGGATGTACATGCATAGAAATAAAGTGGATTGCTATGAAAAGGAAATTGAATGCCTAGATGATGTTGGAAAAATAAAAACCTTGTAGGGCAAGTAGAAGAAAAATTCAGTGATGTTATGCAGGATTTACGACTGCGGACAAAAGTATCTCCCCTAGGTATGGTGATCTAAACTAGAAGGACAGAGAGACAAGGAACCCAATGTTTTCCTTAAAGTAAATAGATGATGGGATGAATCCTACCTGGAAACTGTCGCATGCTTCACTCCTTTAGCTTGAATGCTCTAATCCTAGCTCTGATTTCCAAAATTAGAACTTGCACAGTTAGAAAACAGAAGCCAAGAAAATAAGGGATCTATGCGGCATCATCTAATAACTTTATTCAATAGATCAACATGGTATTGAAATACATGAAATAACAACATCATATATATGAAAACAAAGAATTGTTTTCATTATATTAACTGGAGTTAGTTACAACCAAAAATAGGTGTTGATCCTGTAGAAGAGCTCCTCCAATTTGACTTGTCCTTTCCTTATCACAAAGTGTACCTCCTGTTAGGGTCCTATAAATATAGGATTCATAATTTTGAATTGACTAATGATAGTCTTGTAAATATGTACATACTTTTCCTTCTGCAAGTTGTTTTCCCATATTTTTTAAAATTAAAAGAAAAATAAAAAATAGAAAATCAAAAAGAGGGTAAAATGTCCTAAAAGAAAATCAAAGGACTTAGAAAAAATAATACACCCCAAAAGAAAAAAGATAAATAAAACATGAAAGTGTGCAAGTCTAAATTCCACTACTTTTTACTTTTTGCAGTTGATTATGGCAGAGTGTTAATAAATGCCATAATCCATGATGAGTTGAACTGTTCAATTTTGACTTATCATGTTTCAATTTACTTGTTTTAGATAGAGAATAAAGACTTGTTAGACAGTTTAATCCTGAAAATTCAATAGATAGGTATAGAGTAAAAAGGAACCCAACAGTTTAATCTGGGTCCCTGGAAGAAATAAGGTAGAATTAGATAATTTTTACTGCTTTCAAAAGAATAAAATGTTCAAGGTTGCTAGCTCAAATGCACCTACACAAATGGAAGAAAAAAAATGTTAGATTAAATATTGGGTAGGTAGAAGAAGATGGGAAAATCATTGTAAATATCTTTCACCGGGCTACAATAACTAATTCCCCTCCCTTATAGTTATTTTGCATTCTAGACTTTCAGTCAAAGAGGTTTAGAGCATTTCTCTGACTTCTGTTGGGATCAGACCCAAGGCTCAATCACTGTTAAGTTAAAAATGTTTGAATTCCTATAATAATCCCAAATTTTCATCATCTACCACTCATGCATTCATCACCATGCAATTTCATAAGTAAAAACTCCATTTTTTACTTAATGATACTTAAACCCCCATTTGATTAACTACCTATATCTCATAAAGCATAAAAACCCTCAAAAGGCATTATATACTAAGTAAAAGTGATTAAGTTATGATAATGAAGCTTTGCTTTAATTTTCACTTTTATTAGTTATATTTATGTGTTTTGAGTATTCACTTTCCCTTACTCATATTAACACCTAACTTATTTATTAAATCCCTATAAAAGTCCTAGTCCTATTAATATAACTCCTTTTTATTAAAATATCCCAAAAAACCCCTTATTATAAGCTTTTTACGTCAAAGTTATTACTCACATGTTTAAATAAAATCCCGAAAATATCCCTTTGACATAAAAACTATCAATAAACAAATATCCCGCCCCCCTATAGTTTTAGACCTTCAAATAATCTAGAACTATATAATAAAATAAAATACGAAAATCAATTTTCATACATATCTTATACGTTTGGAATGAAAAACACATTATCCCGCTTATCCTTTTTATCCTAAGTATTTTATAAAGGAATTAAATCTTATGCCTTTGTAAATACCATTACCATTATTCCCTTCCATGCGCAAGCTTTACCCGAGGCTAAAGGCATGACCTTACCACTTTTTCCCGTTGTATGAAACTTCACGTTTCGTATAAAAGTTAAACCTTGGTTAAAACTCCCGTTAACCCACCCTATACATTTTACCCTATATATAAACTCCTTTTATATATATAAACATGTTGCCCTGTACATTAAGCCGGCGTCCCCGAGGTCATTCATAGCCATCCGATCATCCTAATCTTTCTCATCTAACGATCCAAATCTAATGCGATGAACCGGCCTCATGCCCCACCATTCCTCCTCGCGTTAAGCCTTGACTGTAGATTTGTTCTTATTAGATCAACGACTTACGTTAAATCCTTGGTCCCACCTTTTCTATCCTCGCAGCTTAAAGGCCAATCCAGACCATTCGCATCATCGGAGTAAATCTAACGGTGCGCATTCCATATCGCGCTCCCAAAATGATCGGGTGAAGTTTCTCCAAAATCGCGCAATAAAAGTTGTTTTCCAAAAAAAATTAGTGCTACGTGTCCCCTTCTAATTTGATCATGTTCCAAATGGCCAAAACTACTTACCATCCCAAATCAACGTGAAAACTACCAATTTTTTTTTTGTATTCAAAGCAAATCCACCTCCCGCCATTGATTGATACCTGTAATTAATAACTTGAATAGTGGTAAATGTTAAAAGTTTAAACCTATTATACCATTGTTACATCCTTATTATACACTCCCGACTGATATAGCCTTTACCCCGAGTGTTTTAAAGCATTTCTGAGCCTCTTTTTACCAAATTGATCGCTCCGAAGCCAAATTGCCCACTCTTTTATATATCCTGAAGCATTGCAACTGCTTATGAAGATCCTTGAAACCTTCTGTTGAACCAGTGGATCCATTTCAAAGAAAAAGCCACCAAAAAACCCTCCTCGACTCTAAAGCCACTCGTGAAATAGGTATTTTCCTTAAAATTTAACCTGCAAATTCACAAATTCAACTCTAAATTTGACCAGTTGAGTTACAAGGAAGAAAATTACCAAATCCTAGTGTGCCCAAACTTTGAAAAAACAGGGCAAACCCTTGCAATTTTTTCTTAGAATTTTCCATTTGCTTAAAACTAATATTTTTAGCCAAATTTCTCATTTTCAGACCATTTCCATGGTTAGAAAGATTTTTTTTCACTTCTCCAGTCTTCTACATCTAGAAAACCTGTGTTTTCTTTCCAAAACCCTTGTTCAAATTCCCAGAATTGTCCCATATTTGCTGAAAGACCCTCTGTGTCAAAATTAACTATAGAAAATAATTTAATCTTGCTTAGTTATCCCCATAAATGACAAAGAAGCAAGTTACACCCAAGTCTGGAGGTCCCAAAGCCCCAAAATCTATCTCAGCCAAGCTTCCTAAGCTTGAATCAATAAAGATTAATAAGCCTACTCCTGCTTTAACCGCTGATTCAACTGAAGTTGTCAGACCTCTTCAACCATCTATTACTATTGAAGAAAGCAGTCCTTTAACAGATTTGGATTACAAGATTGCTGATGCAGCAGTAGAATTTAATTTTCTTGATATTCGTAACTGGAGTTATGACAAATTTCTAGATAAAAATAAAAATTATATACCTATTTGGGAGTCTAATTTGCCCAAGTATTTTTTACCTATTACTCATCCAGCTCAAGACTTGGTCAGATTGTGTCAATTACATTATGTTCCCGACTAGAGGTCTATTATGAACAAAGATAGAGAAATTATGTTTTCCATCACAGCAGAATCCATTAATGAAATGCTTCAGTTGAATTTTGATCCAAGAGTAGTGCCCCTATCCATTGAAGATTTGACTCAGTTGTACCTAGATTTGGATTACCCTAGGAGGTTTATGATTCTTCAAAACTTCATGCCTACTCATGTTGATTTCCCAAAAGTGAATCCACCCTATTCCACCTCTGATTTTCCTGAATCTTCCAGACAAGTAATTTCAATGCTATCCTTTATCTTAGGATATTTTAATGATGAGTTCACTGATGTCTCTATACTAGGATTCCTTTCTACATTGTCCCCTGGCCGGTAGCGTCTTGCGATGGTATTTCATTTTTCTAGATTCATTGCTGACAGTATACATTTTCAGTTGACCAAATTGCCTACTGAGGGAGTGTTTAGATATTCATCATATCTATTCCATCTTTTTCTATTTTTTCGAGCAGAACAGTTTCCAGTGGCTTTACAAAAGACGAATGTAGAGGGCCAACATCTGTCAGTAATATTCTGGACATCATTACTCAGGAAAACAGGAAATGAATTCAATTACAAAGAATTCACAGATTTGTTTGTCAGGCCAGCCATGAATTTACTTTGTAAAATAGAACAGCCCAGGGTTAGTGATGAAATGAAAAGAATATTGCAGTTGTCTGAACAAATCCAAGTAGGGGATTGGTACTTATATGAAGGACATACAAAATTAAGGATATTTGGAGCAAATTTTCTCCCATATAAGTAGCCCAAATTTCTAACTATCAGAATTTTTGCAGTGGAATATCTAAGGCAGGTGTTAAATGCATATGCGGTAAACTTCATGGCTTCTAAGAAAAAGACCCAATTCAAGCTAAAGAACCAAATTGGCACATTCATAGTAAATAACAGGGATGCATTAAAGGAGATAGCAAAGAAATTGTCAGAGTATAAGTTCCAAGAAATTTTTTACTGGAATTATGATCCTAAAGGCATTTTGAATAGTATAAGGCTTAAATGTAAATTGACTCCTTTCATCCATGAGCCTAAACCCCAAATTGAGAAATTTTAAAATCAAATAGAGTGGGTGGAAAATACATTGGTTGACCCTACTTCTAATGCAAAAACAATGATAAAAACAGATAATTCACAGACTATAGTGGTCAACAAATAGGTAGAAACTTCAAACAAAAGGACCAGGAATGAAGAAGGCTATTCAGCAGAGACCATTGCAGAAAAAAAATTCAAGATTATTTACAACAAAAGGGAAAAAATGACTGTTGCTGAGAAAGAAAAGGCTATTGAAATAAATGATACAGATGATCAGCAGGTAGACAATGATCAAGCCACTATAATTGTAAATGAGACTCTAGCATAAATTCAGAAAGAGCAGGTTTTAACACAGGAAAAGGGCAGAGAAATGGTTGAAAAAAAGGTAAATATAGAAGTTCCCTCCTCCTCAAAAACAACAGAGGGAAAAGATATTGATATCAAGGAGAAATACAAACAGATCAAGGAAAGAAATGAAGAGATCAAAAGAGAAGTTTACTCACAATTTCTAGAAGAAAAGCCAGGTAACAAAGACAGACTTTTGATGGCTTTTGATTATTCAAAAAATAAAATGATTATGTCTTTTCTCCAGCCAAAGGTTATAGACCCAAATTCAGTTGCAGATTACAGGAAAACAGAGCTTGAAGTAGATGCAGACACCATACATGAACTTGATCAAATAGAGTTTCATAGAAGTACTTCAGAAATGCTCTATTCTAAGGTGGTAAACAAAATTGTGAGGGCAACTAGATTATAAAACATTGCGTTCAACTTGCATGATCAAATGAAATTAGATAAAGCCTCATTACATGAGAAGGATCTAAGGATCAAATCCTTAGAAGACTTGGTGCTACAAATTGGAGTGGATCCTTCAAACATTCAAGTTGCTCAAGCATTAATAAAACAAAAGAATGAAGACATTGCTGCCTTGAGGAAGCAATTAAAACTCCCACAACATGAACATCATCAAGCAAAGGAAATCCTCCAAGAACAAACTGAAAAAGCCGAAATGGCCAAGCTAATACTAAAATTGACTGCCCAAGTCAAAGAGATGGACATACTTATCAAAGAAAAAGAAGTAGTGAAAGAGGCTGGTGTGCAATCTACTCCCACTTTTATTCCTATAGTTGGCACAACTGTCCCTTCCACATTGGCAGAGCATTTAGACCCAAAAGTTCCACTGGCAACTGCAGTGTCAGTGCAATCTATAGACACTTCTACCATAGGATCATCCACCACGCAGGTACATCAAACAGGTGAAGCAGCTAACATAGTAAAGGCCATGGAGGAGATGTCCCTAAAGAATAATGAGATAATCAAATTGAAAAATACCATTCAAACTCTTGAAACATCAAATAGAAATGCATTGATTACCTCTAAGGGACATGAACAAAGAGCAAACAGACTTCAAGAGCAGGTAAATATTTTGCAGCAACAGGTCAATCTCAATGAACAGGTGTCCTACATCAAGAAATATCTTTGGAATAACATAATTCAAGGCATACATACACAGTTGCCTTCAGTTCAAATCATTTATGAGAAGAGAGATCTACTTAAGGCAGTACTGGTGGAAATTCAGAAAACAAAAGAAGAACTGGCCAACAAACTAGCTCAAGCTTTGAATCTTATTACATTTTTAAACAGCAAAAACAGAGAAGAGCTTGAAGAATTGAAAATCCAAGACAGGACGGAAACAATTCTGCAAATAAAAAAGGTCCTAAATAAAAGGAATTTAATGAACAATTTGGAGGAAAAGTGCAAGACCATGGAGTTGTCGATAAAAAAGTTTTTGGCACAATACACAGTATTGAGAAAAGCAGGCCTCCTAGATATTCATGGCTTTAATGAAAAGCTAATGGTTCAAACATATTATGACAAGAATATCAGAGCCCATGCCAAAGAACAAATAAATAAGCCTCTGCCACAAGGTTCTCCAACTGGTAAAGTTATATTGGAGTACTTTGAGAACTTATTTTTTCTACAGAATGAAATCAAACATATTTTCATTATCAAACCAAATTTCTCAAAGTACATTGTTGTTGATGGAAGTTACCGAAAGTTGAAATGTATGAAAATACCAAGTGATCAACAATGGCAGGAATTCACAGATTTGTTATAGCAACATTGGAGCTGAACAATAGAAAATATAGGTAAAGCAGTGAAGATTGAGAAGAAAAGCAACTAATTGGATTTTAAACTTTTTATTGCTGATAATCTCTTTTACAGCAGTAAAAAGTAAAAGGGAAACTCAAATATGACAATCAAGTGATATAAACAGAAAATTGATTGTTTTTACCACAGTGAAAATTTCCTTTTACAGCTGTTAAAAGGTAAATGTTGCAGTGAAAGTGTATCATATTGATCAGTAGAGTCAAAGAGTATCCGAGAAAAAATCAATCAGAAATTTTTACTATTGTAATTTTTTCTATCTTACTGTAGTAAAAGTAACAAGGAAGTAGTTTGAGAGAGTATCAAGAGGAAAAACAGCGTTAAAGGATGAAAAGTGAAAGAGTATCATTCAAGAAATCCATAAACAAATATTTTTCCAAATATGCCAGCAAGCATGCACACCTAGTCAACAAGTTGTTTTGATCAGATGATGTTAGTTCTATTTTTTCTAGATAAGAGGACATCTTGCTAAGTTGTTAAGAAATTGGCCCTCTTAGTGTGTTAAGATATTTTATTTTTCTAGAGTTATTCCTAGACTTCTCTAGGATATTTTGTAATAAACATATTGTATAAATACTTCAGTTTATGAAGTGTTTAGTGTGGAATAAAATTGTTGCGATTATTATAGATATTTTTGTTGGTACTTTGGAGGCTCATGTGTTGATTTCATAGCAAAGAAGCCTGACAAGAACTAACCGGAATTCATAACTCAGATTCATGCGATAAGCCAGGATTCATGCGATAAGCAAATGAGTAAAGTGATTTCTATCATTATCAGGTCTTGTTCAGTTCTTCATTCATTTCATATATGTTATTCAACTAAATGATTAATTAGAACATTATTTCCTGTGATTTATGTAAAGTTCCCTGCCTTAACTACTTGATCTACTATTATTTTCCATTTCCACGAGAATCTCCTATCTCTATTCTGCTTCGACTCTTCCTTGGCCCTCTTATTTCCGGATCAAAGGATCCTTTACTGCCCTTTATCCCGAAATCAAGCCATCTCATCAAATCAAACTATTCAAATCTCTGAGGGTTATCTACCTTTCCCTGAGTACATTAGCATCCTTTTGGCCTTGCCTTCCAGTTTTTCTTGCTACATCTTGACTCCATAGCCCAATGGACTAGTAGATCCCTCTTTAATTTGTCTCCAAGTAATATAATTTCCCACCAAACTTTCAAACAAAAAAACAATTGCCCAATCATACCTAGCCTAAAATATTAAACAAAAACAAAGTTAAATCTGAAAGAGAGAGCCCTCTCTGAAATTTAGGAAGGCTAGATCCTGAATTTCCAAAGTAGGTTTGTGGTTACCCCTAGTTTTCTTAAAACTAAAAAAAAAAATCCAAAAGAGCCCACAATATTTAGAAATTACTAGTTTGATAACATAATGGCGACCATACTGGGGAACTAACCACTTTCCAGTTTTAAATTTAATCTTAAAGGAATATTTTAAAATCTATCTTTTATACTTTAAGATTAACTTTAAAAGGTTGTGGGTATTTCATAAATAGACACTCTGGCTTCTAGGAAAACCTACTATACCAGGTCCAACCCAGATCCTAAGCATGCTGTAATAGTAGATAACCCAGAACAGATTGGAAAAAATAAAAAGAAAAAACAAGTTGTTAATTTAGAAGCTGAAGTGCCCTTGAGAAAAGCTAATTCCTTATCCAAAGAATTAGTGAGCTTATCTGATATTGATTTTGATTTCAAGTTTGAAAAGTCATTATTTAGAAATAAATCTGAAACTGATTTAAAGGAAACTGTCATAGATCATGTTTTTACTTCTTTTGTGAATGAGAAACAAAAAATTATTTCAGCATCAATAAAATCAGACAAAACTGAAATTCAAAGTCCAGTAGAAAGAGTTAATGTTACACGGATTAAAGATGTTGATGAATTTGTCAAATTAGCTCAATTTTTATCTCACTTTAAGCCTCCAGTTTCTCAATTATACACAACAATCTTTCCAGCCGCAGATTCAACTCTCTATGCTTCCACTTCATTTTTAGACTCCACTGTAAGTTCATCCACAGAACCATTTATTCCTGAGTTGCCTTTGCAGCCTAGGATAGTATTTCCATCATTCACTCAGTCCATTGCATCCACCAGTTTTATAAGCACTACATTTTTTCCATCCAGTTCCATACATATATCAACATCTTTCCCAAGTTCTTCAAATCCAGTTTTCAGCACATCAGCTGTAATATCCAACACTGCTCCTATAGTCACTATTATACCTCCTAGTTCAGGAAAACTTCAAATCATGGATGCAAGATATGCTCCTCTAGTTTTACCCCAAAACCTCCATGATATGCCCCAAAATTACCAAAAGGATATCCCATTATTTGATTATTTTTCACAAATTACTGCACAACAACATATCACCAGAATGAATGATTTTTGTGAAATTTATGAGATAGATGAATCTGATGTCTGAATGAAGTTGTTTGCTCAAAGCTTAATTGGAGAAGTAAAAAAATGGTTTAGAAATTTAGGTGCTGGTAGTATAGCAGATTTAGCTGCATTTCATAGAGCATTCATAAATGAATGGGAAAAGAAAAAAAATCCCTTGCAAATTTTATTTGAGTTTGATGCTGTTAAAAGAGCTCCCAATGAGTCTGCTCAGGATTACTGCACCATATATAACAGTGTTTATAATTCCATCCCTGTTGATCTTAAACCTACCCCCTATTCAATACTTCTTAAATTTCCTGATGGATTTGATCCAGATATGACATACCAATTAAGAGAAACAAATGTTGAAACATTAGAACAGATGCAACTAAATGTTTTTGGTGTAGAAATTAATATCCTAGCCAAAAAATCCAGACTTAGAAATGAAAGGAGAGTCATGATCAAAGAAGAGAATTCAAACTTAGAAAGTAAATTTGATCCTTTGACTAGAACCTTAGAAAGAGTAGTTGAGAGATTAGACAACATTGAGAAAAAACCGTGATGGGATAACCAATCCCAAATCAGAAATCCCAACTACAGAAAAAACAACAATCCTGGGAAAGGTAAAGAACCTTCCCCAGATCAAAACATTAGGCCCCCATTTCAAGAGAACTATGCTAAAATTTCTCAAAACAATATTGAGGATGAGGAAGACATCAACATCGTGATGGGGATAGATGAAAGCAATACAATTTTCCTCACTCAGGAGGATCAAGAACTCTTTGAGCTTCAATAGTTCAAAGTAGAATATGGTGAATCCTTTGACTATACGCAAGGTTATGACTTCGCAATCAATGAAATTCACAGCCATTATAACCTTAGGAGCAAGATAATAAATTAGCCTTCTACAAAAAACAATGCTCCAACTCAACAAAATCAAAACAAAAATAATGTAGAGGCTCCCAAAACAAAAATTTTGCAAATTCTTTTAAGAGAAAACAAGCAAAATTCAAACCCACCCAGTCCTAAAAAACAGTCTAGTCCAAATATTGTTGATATCATTGATGAAGTGGCTCAATCTTCCAAAGATGACCAAAAGGCTAATACCACAAGGGCCACTAATTCAACAAAAACAACAGTTACTGATCCAAAAAATAATCCAGCTGACTCTAGATCATCAAATCCTAAATCTTTTGCAAAAAATTCCAGATCTGACAAAGCATCTACTGCCACTCAAACTGTTCCTAAAAAAATAATCAAAGACAGTGGAAATCAGGAAACTTAAACAGAAGATAAAAGAAAAACTCAAACTAAAGGTAAAACCGCTGAACCTCAAGAAAAATCCACTCAGTTAACAATTACAAAAGATGAACTTCTGCAGATTAGTAAATCTCAACTAGCATTCAACATTCAAGATGAAATATCCAAGTTAAAAATATCAATTCCTTTAACAGAATTAGTAAATAATGACTTGTACAAATCAACAATCAATGAAACTTTAAATTTGAATGATGGTGAGGATTCAATTAATCTAAATAATGATCAGCCTGAGTTAACTTTTGGTCCTGATGTGAATGGTACACATGCTGAAGGAGAAATCCCTCCTTTTTACATTAGTCTTACTATTCAGGATCAGATATTACACAATGCAATGTTAGACTCAGGGGCTTCCCACAACTTAATGCCTAAAGCTATTATGGAAACTCTGAATCTAGAAATAACTAGGCCGTATAAAGACTTGTTCTTATTTGATTCCTCTAAAGTTAAATGCATTGGATTGATAAAAGATTTGTGTGTCAATTTAGTTCAATACCGAGGTAAAAGTATGATCATGGATATTGTAGTAGCTGGTATCCCACCAAAGTATGGTATGCTTCTTTCTCACTCATGGGGAGCTAAGTTGCAGGGATCTCTACAACTAGACATGAGTTTTGCTACTATCACAATATTTGGACAACCCAAAAAAATTTACAGAGAAAATCTAATGAAATACATGGTCAGTAATGCAGAAATATCCATAAATTATCCCATTTATTCAACCCCAACTGACCTTGACTCTTTCATTTTATGCAACTTTGATAATGATGATATCCAAACTGAATTGATTAACAAAAAACCTGAACCAAGCAATGACAATATCTTTCATGAAGCCCTTTGGCATTTATATTTTGATGGCTCAGTGAAAAATACAGGGGCAGGAGCTGGAGTATGGATCACCAACATGGAAACCAGTCATTCGGAAGGACATGCCTTCAGACTCAACTTTAAATGCACTAACAATATGGCAAAGTATGAAGCATTGATCTTAGGCCTCCAAATCATCAGAAAATTAGGAGGTAAAATAATTTTAATAATGGGTGATTCAGATTTGGTCATTAAGAAAATAAACGTTGAATATTCTGTTCATAATCATAGATTAGCCAGATATAGAGATGCAGCAATTGACTTGGTTGATGATTTACTAGAGTCTAAGTTTGCTATTATTCCCAGAAATCAAAATTTTCAAGCCCATTGCCTAGCAACTTTTGCTAGTACTTGTAAATTACCTTTTCAACCAAAAAATAGATATACTGCTGAACTAAAATACAGACCCATTGTTTCGGACAATGTTAAATACTGGCAGATTTTTTCCGAAGATGAACAAATTTTCAATTTTTTGAACAGTAAGGAAGAATTCCAAAACTGTAAGATAGACACTGATGATAGTCTAGATTTAGAATGTAATGTAGACGATAATTTTAGCTGTGAAATAAATAGTGTAGATGTACATAAATATAAAAAGCCAACTCTATTTACTCAATCAGATATAGATAACTTAGAAAAAGTAGACATAGAATAAATAATTGAAGAAGAAATAGACATGTTAGAATTGAAAGATAATATTTTACCTAAAGGTTTAACTCCTTTAGAAGACTTGTTTGATTCCAATGATGTGCCCAAAAAGCCTAAAATGGAACCAGTCAAGTCTAATATTGAGGAGTGCGATATCGAAACAAAATTACATCCCAAAATTATAAAGTTGTCTAAATATTTACCACAAGAGGAAAAATCCAAATACATTGATCTGTTGAAAGAATATCAAGATGTATTTGCATGGATTTATGAAGATTTAAAGGCTTATGACACAAGTATAATTCAACATAAGATTCCTGTAAAGGATGACCAGAAGCCTTTTAGAAAAAAATTGAGAAGGATTAATCCTGTCTTGTTACCTTTGATAGAGAAACAAGTCAAACGAATGTATGAGGCCAAAATAATTGCACCAATCAGATATTTCGATTGGGTTTCTAACTTAGTGCCTACTAGGAAGAAAACTAGAGAAATAAGATTATATGTAGATTTCAGAAATCTCAATAAAGTGTCTTTGAAGATAATTACCCTTTGCCAAAGATGGATCACATCTTGCAGAGAGTAGTTGGATCTTCAAGAATTCTTTATTGGATGGTTTCTCAGGTTATAACCAGATACTTGTTCAGAAAGAAGACCAACACAAGAAAGCCTTTACTACTCCTTGGGGCACTTTCATGTATGTGAAAATGCCTTTTGGATTAATGAATGCTGGAGCTACCTTTCAAAGGGCTATGGACATAGCCTTTGCTAAAGAAATCCATGACTTTTTGGTTATTTACTTATATGATATTACTGTGTTTTCTAAATCTGATAATAAACATTTGGATCACTTGAGACAGGTATTCATTAAATGTAGAAAATATGGCATATCCTTAAATCCCCAAAAAAACTCTTTTTGGACTTGAAGAAGGTAAATTATTAGGACACATAATTTCCAAAGAAGGTATTAGGATAGATCCAGCGAGAATTGAGGCCATACTAAACATTCACCCACCTAGGAACATCAATGAATTACAAGAATTTTTAGGAAAATAAATTTTTGAAGAAGATTTATTTCTAATCTAGCTGAAATCATAAAAGAACGTAATAACATGCTGAAGAAAGAGTCGATATTAAAATGGAAAGTTGAAGCAAAAAAATCTTTTGAATCTATAAAACATGCTTTAACCAAAACACCAGTCTTAATTAGCCCAGACTTCAAAAAAGATTCTATTATCTTTTCATTTGCCTCTGAACATACCATAGCTGCAGTCCTTTTGCAGAAAAATGACCAAGGTTTTGAATAGCCTATAGCATTTTTCAGTAAAACACTTAGAGATGCACCTTTGAGATACAATATCATGGAGAAACAAGCTTTAGCCTTGGTTAAAGCCATAAAATATTTCAGAGTGTACATTCTTTACTCCCACATTATTGCCTATGTTCCCAATTCTGTAGTCAAAGATATTCTTACACAGGATGGACCAGATGGTAGAAGAGGAAAGTGGATTGCCACTATCCTTGAGTATGATATTGAAATCAAACCAACTAAGCTGATAAAAGGACAAGGGTTAGCCATATTAATGGCTGAATCCAATTGTAATGCCTTAGATATAAATTTCATTGCACAATTTGATGACCAAGAAGAGATGGCGACTCCATTGATCAGTGAAGCCTTTCTAGACTCACCATGGTACTATGATGTTATCTTTGTACTCACACATTTACAAGCTCCTCCTGGTTTAACTAGAACTAAAGCTAGATTTTTCAAACTAAAGGTAATGAGATATTGCATTCTTGATAAAATGCTTTATAGGAAAGAACAAAGTGGGATTTTACTTAATTGTTTACTGAAATAAGAAATTGACAAGATTCTTGAGGAATTTCATGCAGGTGACTGTGGAGGCCACTTATACTGGAAGAGTATAGCAGATAAAATTCTTAGAGCTGGTTTCTACTGGCCAACATTGTTTGCTGATGTCAAAAAATATGTTACCTCCTGTCACCAATGTCAAATTTTTGAAGGGAGAAATAAATTGTTACCCTTGCCCCTAAAACCTATTTCTACTGAGATGCCTTTTCAACAATGGGTTTTAGACTTCATTGGAGAAATTCATCCCCCATCTTCCGGACAACATAAATGGATTTTGACTGCCACAGATTATTTTACCAAGTGGATAGAAGCCATTCCTACTAGGAAAGCCACAGACTCAATCATAATCTCTTTTATTGAAAACAATCTTTTATCTAGATTTGGATGCCCACACAAAATTATTACTGATAATGCAGCTGCATTTAAATCCAAGAAAATGGTTTCATTTTGCCATAAGTATCACATTACCCTAGGCCACTCTACTGCTTATTACCCTTAAGGTAATGGCTTAGCAGAATCCTCTAATAAAAGCTTGGTAAACATCATCAAAAAATTACTTCAAGAAAACAAAAAGACTTGGAACAAAAAGTTGATCTATGCCCTATGGGAAGATAGACTTACCACTAAGAAGTCAATTGGTACTTCGCCTTATCAGCTAGTTTATGGAATGAATGAAATTTTTCCTTCATCATTGGGAGTTCCAGTAATGAAGATTATTCAGGAATCACAAGTTGAGATTAATGATATTCAACGAAGAATAAATCAAACCATTCATTTACAGTAGACAAGGGAGGAAGTATATGAAAAATCTCAAGTAATTCATGATAAGATCAAAAATATTTTTGATAAAAGGAGTAAGGAGGATGATTTTTACATAGGAGATAAATTATTAAAGTGGGATTCCAGGAGAGAGGAAAAGGGAAAACATGGGAAATTTTATTTTTTATGGAAAGGACCTTATGAAATTTATGGGTACAGGGGTAACAATGCATTTTTTATCCGAAATTTGGATGGGACAGATCTTCTAGATGGACCAGTGAATGGTAGGATGCTTAAAAACTACTATTATTCTGAGTTAACTACCAGTTAGTTCTAGATTGATTCCTTTTTTTTTTAATTTATACATCATTGTAAATATTCATTGCAAGTGAGTTGATTGGATTGGATGTTCTCTTTTCAAAATTTGAAGCCTGGAGAGAAGGCCCTAAGTTTTGAAGAGTAAAATATCATAAGTATGAATTGTTGCAGAAATCAAAAGACATTTACAGGATCATCAAGGTTAAAAATTCAAGGCTACTGATCTTAGAGTTCTTGACATTTCACCAGGAAATTCCATCTCCATGTGAGGCCGCTGTTAGGGTCCTATAAATATAGGATTCATAATTTTGAATTGACTAATGATAGTATTGTAAATATGTACATACTTTTCCTTCTGCAAGTTGTTTTCCCATATTTTGTAAAAATAAAAGAAAAATATAAAATATAAAATCAAAAAGAGGGTAAAAAGTCCTAAAAGAAAATCAAAGGACTTAGAAAAAATAATACACCCCAAAAGAAAAAAGATAAATAAAACATGAAAGTGTGCAAGTCTAAATGTCACTACTTTTTACGTTTTGCAGTTGATTATGACAAAGTGTCAATAAATGACATAATCCATGATGAGTTGAATTGTTCAATTTTGACTTATCATGTTTCAATTTACTTGTTTTAGATAGAGAATAAAGAATTGTCAGACAGTTTAATCCTGCCAATTCAGTAGATAGGTATAGAGTAAAAAGGAACCCAATAGTTTAATCTGGGTCCTTGGAAGAAATAAGGTAGAATTAGATAATTTTTACTGCTTTCAAAAGAATAAAATGTTCAAGGTTGCTAGCTCAAATGCACCTACACAAATGGAAGAAAAAAATGTTAGATTAAAGATTGGCTAGGTAGAAGAAGATGGGAAAATCATTGTAAATATCTTTCACCGGGCTATAATAACTAATTTCCCTCCCCTATAGTTATTTTGCATTCTATACTTTCAGTCAAAGAGGCTCAGAGCATTTCTCTGACTTTTTTTGGGACCGGACCCAAGGCTCAATGATTGTTAAGTTAAAAATGTTTGAATTCCTATAATAATCCCAAATTTTCATCATCTACCACTCATGCATTCATCACCATGCAATTTCATAAGTAAAAACTCCATTTTTTGCTTAATGATACTTAAAACCCCATTTGATTAACTACCTATATCTCATAAAGCATAAAAACCCTCAAAAGGCATTATATACTAAGTAAAAGTGATTAAGTTATGATAATGAAGCTTTGCTTTAATTTTCACTTTTATTAGTTATATTTATGTGTTTTGAGTATTCACTTTCCCTTACTCATATTAACACCTAACTTATTTATTAAATCCCTATAAAAGTCCTAGTCCTATTAATATAACTCCTTTTTATTAAAATATCCCAAAAAAAAAAAAAAACCCTTATTATAAGCTTTTTATGTCAAAGTTATTACTCACATGTTTAAATAAAATCCTGAAAATATCCCTTTGACATAAAAACTATCAATAAACAAATATCCTGCCCCCCTATAGTTTTATAACTTCAAATAATCTAGAACTATATAATAAAATAAAATACGAAAATCAGTTTTCATACATATTTTATATGTTTGGAATGAAAAACACATTATCCCGCTTATCCTTTTTATCGTAAGTATTTTATAAAGGACTTAAATCTTATGCCTTTGTAAATACCATTACCATTCTTCCCTTCCCTGCGCAAGCTTTACCCAAGGCTAAAGGCATGACCTTACCCCTTTTTCCCGTTATATGAAACTTCACGTTTCGTATAAAAGTTTAAAGCTTGGTTAAAACTCCCATTAACCTGCCCTATACACTTTACCCTAAATATAAACTCCTTATATATATATAAACCCGTTGCCCTGTACATTAAGCCGACGTCCCCAAGGTCATCCATAGCTATATGATCATCCTAATCTTTCTCATCTAATGATCCAAATCTAATGTGATGAACCGGCCTCATGCCCCACCATTCCTCCTCGCGTTAAGCCTTGACCGTAGATTTGTTCTTATCATATCAACGGCTTACATTAAATCCCTGGTCCCATATTTTCTATCCCGACAGCTTAAAGGCCAATCCAGACCATTCGCATCATCGGAGTAAATCTAACGGTGCGCATTCCATATCTCGCTCCGAAAATGATCGGGTGAAGTTTCTCCAAAATCGCGCGATAAAAGTTGTTTTCCAAAACAACTCAATGCTACGTGTCCCCTTCTGAGTTGATCATGTCCAAATGGCCAAAACCACTTACCATCCCAAATCAACGTGAAAACTACTAGTTGTTTTCGTATTCAAAGCGAATCCGCCTCCCGCCATTGATTGAGACCTGTAATTAATAACTTGAACAGTGGTAAATGTTAAAAGTTTAAACCTATTATACCATTGTTACATCCTTATTACACACTCCCGACTAATATAGCCTCTGCCTCGACTGTTTTAAAGCATTTCTGAGCCTTTTTTTACCAAATTGATCGCCCCGAAGCCAAATTTCCCACTGATTTATATATCCTGAAGCATTGCAACTGCTTATGAAGATCCTTGAAACCTTCTGCTGAACCAGTGGATCCATTTCAAAGCAAAAGCCACCAAAAAACCCTCCTAAACTATAAAGACACCCGTGAAACAGGTATTTTCCTTAAAATTTAACCCACAAATTCACAAATTCAACTCTAAATATGACCAGTTGAGTTACAAGGAAGAAAATTACCAAATCCTAGTGTGCCCAAACTTTGAAAAAACAGGGCAAACCCTTGCAATTTTTTCTCAGAATTTTCCATTTGCATAAAACTCAGTTTTTTAGCCAAATTTCTCATTTTCAGAACATTTCCACGGTTAGAAATATTTTTTTTCACTTCTCCAGTCTTCTACATCTAGAAAACCTGTGTTTTATTTCCAAAACCCTTGCTCATATTCCCAGAATTGTCCCATATTTGCTGAAAGACCCTCTGTGTCAAAATTAACTATAGAAAACAATTTAATCTTGCTTAGTTATCCCCAGAAATGACAAAGAAGCAAGTTACACCCAAGTATGGAGGTCCCAAAGCCCCAAAATTTGTCTCAGCCAAGCTTCCTAAGCCTGAATAAACAAAGATTAATGAGCTTACTCTTGCTTTAACAACTGATTCAACTGAAGTTGGCAGACCTCTTCAGCCACCTGTTACTACTAAAGAAAGTAGTCCTTTAACAGATTTGGATTACAATATTGCTGATGCAACAGTAGAATTTAATTTGCTTGATATTCGTAACTGGAGTTATGAAAAATTTCTTGATAAAAATAAAAATGATATACGTATTTGGGAGTCTAATTTTCCCAATTATGTTGTACCTATTACTCATCCAGCTCAAGACCAGGTCAGATTGTGTCAATTACATTATGTTCTCGACCAGAGGTCTATTATGAACAAAGATAGCGAAATTCTGTTTTCCATCACATCAGAATCCATTAATGAAATGCTTCAGTTGAATTTTGATCCAAGAGTAGTGCCCCTATCCATTGAAGATTTGACTCAGTTGTACCTAGATTTGGATTACCCTAGGAGGTTTATGATTCTTCAAAACTTCATGCCTACTCATGTTTATTTCCCAAAAGTGAGTCCACCCTATTCCACCTCTGATTTTCCTGAATCTTCCAAACAAGTAATTTCAATGCTATCCTTTATCTTAGGATATTTTAATGATGAGTTCATTGATGTGTCTATACTAGGATTCCTTTCTACATTGTCCCCTGGGCAGCCTCCTGCGATGGTATTTGATTTTGCTAGATTCATTGCTAACAATATACATTCTCAGTTGACCAAACTGCCTACTGAGGGAGTGTTTATATACTCATCATATCTATTCCATCTTTTTCTATTTTTTCAAGCAGAACAGTTTCCAGTGGCTTTACAAAAGATGAATGTAGAGGGCCAGCCTCTGTCAGTAATATTCTGGACATCAGTACTCAGGAAAATAGGAAATGAATTCAATTACAAAGATTTCACAGATTTTTTTGTCAGGCCAGCCATGAATTTACTTTATAAAATAGAACAACCCAAGGTCAGTGATGAAATGAAAAGAATATTGTAGTTTTCTGAACAAAGCCAAGTAGGGGATTGGTACTTATATGAAGGACATACAGAATTAAGGATATTTGGAGCAAATTTGCTCCCATATAAGTTGCCCAAATTTCTAACTATCAGAATTTTTGCATTGGAATATCTAAGGCAGGTGTTAAATGCATATGCGGTAAACTTCATGGCTTCTAAGAAAAAGACCCAATTCAAGCTGAAGAAACAAATTGGCCCATTCATAGTAAATAACAGGGATTCATTAAAGGAGATAGCAAAGAAATTATCAGAGTATAAGTTCCAAGAAAGTTTTTACTGGAATTATGATCCTAAAGGCATTTTGAATAGTATAAGGCTTAAATGTAAATTGACTCCTTTCATCCATGAACCTAAACCCCAAATTGAGAAATTTGCAAATCAAATAGAGTGGGTGGAAAACACATTGGTTGACCCTACTTCTAATGCAGAAAAAATGATAAACACAGATAATTCACAGATTATAGTGGTCAACAAACAGGTAGAAAATTCAAACAAAAGGATCAGGAATGAAGAAGGCTATTCAGTAGAGACCATTGCAGAAAAAAATTCAAGATTATTTACAACAAAAGGGAAAAAATGACTATTGTTGAAAAAGAAAAGGCTATTGAAATAAATGATACAGATGATCAGCAGGTAGACAATGATGAAGCCACTATAATTGTAAATGAGACTCTAGCAGAAATTCAGAAAGAGTAGGTTTTAACACAGGAACAGGGCAGAGAAATGGTTGAAAAACAGGTAAATATAGAAGTTCCCTCCTCCTCCAAAACAATAGAGGGAAAATATATTGATATCAAGGAGAAATAAAAACAGATTAAGGAAAGAAATGAAGAGATCAAAAGAGAAGTTTACTCACAATTTCTAGAAGAAAAGCCAGGTAACAAAGACAAACTTTTGACAGCTTTTGACTATTCAACAAATAAAATGATTATGTATTTTCTCCAGCCAAAGGTTACAGACCCAAAGTTAGTTGCATATTACAGGAAAACAGAGCTTGAAGTAGATGCAGACACCATACATGAACTTGATTAAATAGAGTTTCATAGAAGTACTTCAGAAATTCTCTATTCTAAGGTGGTAAACAAAACTGTGAGTGCAACTAGATTGCAAAACATTGTGTTCAACTTGTAGGATCAAATGAAATTAGATAAAGCCTCATTAAATGCGAAGGATCTAAGGATCAAATCCTTAAAAGACCTGGTGCTACAAATTGGAGTAGATCCTTCAAACATTCAGGTTGCTCAAGCATTAATAAAACAAAATAATGAAGACATTGCTGCCTTGAGGAAGAAATTAAAATTCCCACAACATGAACATCCTCAAGCAAAGGAAATCCTCCAAGAAAAAACTGAAAAAGCTGAAATGGCCAAGCTAATACTAAAACTGACTGCCCAAGTCAAAGAGATGGAAGATCAGATGGTCATCCTTATCAAATAAAAAGAAGCACTGAAAGAGGCTGATGTGCAATCTACTCCCACTGTTATTCCTATAGTTGGCATAGTTGTCCCTTCCACATTGGCAGAGAATTTAGACCCAAAAGTGTCACTGGCAACTGCAGTGTCAGTGCAATCTATAGACACTTCTGCCATAGGATCATCCACCACACAGGTACATCAAATAGGTGAAGCAGCTAACATAGTAAAGGCCATGGAGGAGATGTCCCTAAAGAATAATGAGATAATCAATTTGAAAAATACCATTCAAACTCTTGAAACATCAAATAGAAATGCATTGATTACCTCTAAGGGACATGAATAAAGAGCAAACAGGCTTCAAGAGCAGGTAAATATTTTGCAACAACAGGTCAATCTCAATGAACAAGTGTCCTACATCAAGAACTATCTTTGGAATAACATAATTCAAGGCATACATACACAGTGGCCTTCAATTCAAATCATTTATGAGCAGAGAGATCTACTTAAGGCAGCACAGGTGGAAATTCAGAAAACAAAAGAAGAACTGGCCAACAAACCATCTTAAGCTTTGAATCTTATTACATTTTTAAACAGCAAAAATAGAGAAGAGCTTGAAGAATTGAAAATCCAAGACAGGACGGAAACAATTATGCAAATCAAAAAGGTTCTAAATAAAAGGAATATAATGAACAATTTGGAGGAAAAGTGCAAGACCATGGAGTTGTCAATAACAAAGTTTTTGACAGAATACATAGTATTGAGAAAAGCAGGCCTCCCAGATATTCATGGCTTTAATGAAAAGCTAATGGTTCAAACATATTATGACAAGAATATCAGAGCCCATGCCAAAGAACAAATAAATAAGCCTTTTCCACGAGGTTCTCCAAGTGGTAAAGTTATATTGGAGTACTTTGAGAACTTATTTTTTCTACATAATGAAATCAAACATATTTTCATTATCAAACCAAATTTCTGAAAATACACTGATGCTGACGAAAGTTACTAAAAGTTGAAATGTATGAAAATACCAAGTGATCAGCAATGGCAGGAATTCACAGATTTTTTATAGCAACATTGGAGCAGAACAACAAAAAATATAGGTAAAGCAATGAAGATTGAGAAGAAAAACAGCTAATTGGATTTTAAACTTTTCACTGTTGATAATCTCTTTTACAGTAGTAAAAGGTAGAAGGGAAACTCAAATATGACAATCAAGTGATATAAACAGAAAATTGATTGTTTTTACCACAGTGAAAATTTCCTTTTACAGTTGTTAAAGGTAAATGTTGCAGTGAAAGTGTATGAGATTGATCAGCAGAGTCAAAGAGTATTCGAGAAAAAATCAATCAGAAATTTGTACTATGGTAATTTTTTCTATCTTACAGTAGTAAAAGTAATAAGGAAGCAACGTGAGAGAGTATCAAGAGGAAAAACATCGTTAGAGGATGAAAATTGAAAGAGTATCATTCAATCAATCCATAAACAAATATCTTCCAAATATGCCAGCAAGCATGCACACCTAGTCAACAAACTGTTTTGATTAGATGATGTTAGTTCTATTTTTTCTAGATAAGAGGACAGTTTGCTAATTTGTTAAGCAGATGGCCCTCTTAGTATGTTAAGATATTTTATTTTCCTAGAGTTATTCCTTGACTTCTCTAGGATATTTTGTAATAAACATATTGTATAAATACTTCAGTTATGAAGTGTTTAGGGTGGAATAAAGTTGTTGAGATTATTATAGACGATTTTTGCTGGTACTTTGGAGGCTCATGTGTTGATTTCATTGTAGCAGTCTGGAAAAGAACCAACTGGACTTCATAACTCAGGATTCATGCGATAAGCCAATGAGTAAAGTGATTTCTTATTGTCATTGTGTGCTTTTCTGAAGTTTCATTCATTTCATATATGTTATTCAAATCTAAATGATTAATTAGGAATATTATTTCAGGATTAGTGTAAAAGCTCCCTGTCTTAACTACTTGATCATTTCATTGTTTTCTGCTGATTTCCGAACTTAGGAATCCTTAATTGCTTCTAGTCCCGTTTGACCCCTACCTCCTTCCTCTTATTTCCGGATCAAAGGATCCTTTACTGCCCATTATCCCGAAAGCAAGCCATCTCATCAAATCAAACTATTCAAATCTCTGAGGGTTATCTACCTTGCCCTGAGTACATTAGCATCCTTTTGGCCTTGCCTTCAAGTTTTGCTTGCTACATCTTGACTCCATAGCCCAATGGACTAGTAGATCCCTCTTTAATTTGTCTCCAAGTAATATTATTTCCCATCAAACTTTCAAACAAAAAACCAATTTCCCAATCATACCTAGCCTAAAATATTAAACAAAAACAAAGTTAAATCTGAAAGAGAGAGCCCTCTCTGAAATTTAGGAAGGCTAGATCCTAAATTTCCAAAGTATGTTTGTGGTTACCCCTAGTTTTCTTAAAACTGAAAAAAAATCCAAAAGAGCCCACAATCTTTAGAAATTACTAGGGTGATAACACCTCCAATCACCCTAAATGCATGAAATGATGCCTTTCACAACAACAAAATAAGGGTAGAATCACTCTCCAAAAGCCAACCCCCTGCATATGGAAGGCTGTAAATATATATAGTGGGGTAAGTTGGGAGTTCTTATCCTTTTACCAATCTAGGGATTGAGATCCACTTTTGATGGGAGGATGAGATCTAAGGATAAGGGATGGAAACTCCAAGGAAGCATATGATAGTATATGAATGTTTTAGCTAAGGTAAATAGTTACAATAGATCCTAGAAGCTTATAGAAATGGAAGCTTCAGGATTCTCTCTCTTTTTCCTAAATTTCTAGAACCAACATAGGTGAAAAAAGGAGCAACATGTCGCTGATCAACACATGCCACAGTGGAGAAACCTGTAGATGAACGCAGTCCAATAAGAGGCTAGGGAGCATTGGTCCTAAAAATGGCTCATATGATGCAGTTTTAGATAGAAACTTTGGGAATGAAAGAGGCATGCTTAGGGATTTGTGCAATGATTATTATAGTGGAGAAGGATGTTGATTGATCCCATTATGAGGATTATTGACCATATGTGATAAAATTGACTATAACATATTTCCCCCTAAAGTGCAAAGTCATAAATGATGACTGATGACTGAAGTGATTTACTTTGTGACAAGTTGGGATCAAGAATGATTGGTGAGATTCATCTGTTACAATACATTTATATCATGACATCTTTTATTGAGGGAGTCATGCCCATACTCAGCACATAAGCTAACATCACATGTACAATGATAAAAAGACGCGTCCACAAATGAAAACTAGTGGACCCATGACTAGATGATTGTCTGTATGATCATGACCATCATATATTGTGATCTATGTACAACTCTTGAAATCACAACCCAAATGGATGAAACTAGATCCAGGGTCTTCTATCTCGTTCACATGACCAAACCAATGTACGATACTAACCACTGATGTTAATGGCTCTCAAGGTACTACGGTACAATCTGTATGGTGTGAGTAAATGAGTTGATGTCGAACACCACACAGAGTATTTTAGTTGAAGGTCAATGATGTAAACCTATCGTCGAGGGCAAGGAAAATTTCAATTGATGTATGCAAGCACCAAGGTACCAAAGGAATGTTTCTAAGTCAAATTCCTAGATAATGTGTTGATGTCGATAGGAAGCGACCCATTGTAGGAGGGCATGGATGTATCCCCCATCAACGACACGAAACAAGTATCATGATTGAGATAGAATGATGCTGATATGAAACTGGATCAGGAAAGGAAAATATGGAATCAAGACTTAAGATTATTTTAACGGATATCAACTGAATGAATTCTCTTGTACACACTGAAGACACTGAATGGAGTTGGAAGCATTGACCCAAAACTGAAAGGGAGGCTCTAAAAATTTATGATGAATCGAAAGACAAGAAAACTACCCAACCCAACAACCACGGAGATGAAGTGGAAGAGTGTCGTGTTCAAGAGCGACTTGCTACCATTAGAAAATGGAGTAACAGCTTGTTTTCCCAATTTCCCCAACCATACTGGTCAGTACCTCTTTATTTTTTAACAAGCTTGAGGAGGATAACATGTGCTTGATCTGTGAGTTCATCCTTCGGATGAATCCCTTCGAGTATATTTAACAAACCCTGAGAAGGAGTGGTTTGATATTGTCAGGTTCGACAAGTCCATCATTGTTTGATGTTTTAACGAGTCCATCAAAGGTAAAACTTGACATCTTTTTCAGGTTTAGATAGTTTAAAAAAGAGGTGAAAAAGAAAACTCCAGATGTCCCTTTTTGCAGATTGTTGTGAAACCAGCTCCAAAAATAAAATAAAAGAGATATCAACGCCTTAGAAATAAGCCACTTCGAGGGGGAAACCCCCAATAATTTACATGAATGAACAATTCTTGGATGATACAAATGACAAAACCTCCTTTCTAAATATAGGAGACCATGGGGCCACAATGTAATCCTAGTGGGGCCACAATGTAATCCTAGCTGACCTAACAATAACAATGTAAGGGCACAATAATAAAAATATTGGGGTTAGAGGGGGCTACAATAATAACAATAAGAGCTAAAACATTGGTAATATAGGGATTAAGATGCCTCTCCTTCAAAAAAATTTGTCCTCAACGCTTGAAGGCGAAAAGCTGCAGGTGTTTACGTATAAATTCTCATCACTCCCGCATGTAAAGACACCTTTAGTGAGTAAGTTTTCATGATGAGATATATACGAAATTGATAAATTTTGTAATTGTTCGGCAGTTCTTGTTTTAAGTGACCGCTTGATTCCAATACGATTTTTCCTTCCTCATTCAAGTTACGGCAATATTGTTTGAGCGGAATATTTACCTGCCCCTATAACCTTCTTTAAGCATGAAACATGGAAAAGTTGGATGCCTCATGAAAAGCAGGGAAAGCTACAATTTAACCATCATATAGTACCAATCTTTTGCAACACCTTGTAAGGACCATAGTAATTTGGTGATAATTTATTATCCTTCTTAGCTTTCTTGAGGGACATTTTTTTGTATGGTTGTAGCCATAAAAATACCCAATCTCCTACATCAAAAATTCTCTCGCTGTGATGTTGATCTGCCTGTTGTTCATTTGATTTTGTGCAAATTTAGGTTATCCTTTAAGAGTTGGAGAACTTCTTGTTGATGCTCGATGTGATCTTCCATTGCTTGAACCTTAGAATTTTCTCTTAAAGATAATGTGATGGACGGTGGCTGATATCCATAAAGTGCCATAAATGGGGTCATTTTTGCTGCAGTATGGAAGGAAGTGTTATACCACCATTCAGTGAGAGGTAACCACTTGACCTATTGTGTTTGTTTATCAGATACAAAACAACGAAGATATCCTTCCAAACATTTATTTACTATCTCAGTTTGACCATCAGATTGAGGATGATAAGATGAGCTATGAGCTAATTGAGTACCCAAACAAGAAAATAACTCCATCCAAAAATTTCCGGTAAAAATGGGATCTCTGTCGCTCACAATAACCCTTGGGCTTCCATGTAGCTTTTGAATTCTGTCCATAAATGTAGTAGCAACTGTACTTGCTTTTAATGGATGAGATAATGCACAAAAGTGTGCATACTTGGTAAGTCTATCAACTACCACCATGATGACACTCTTTCCTTCGGACTTAGGTAAACCTATGATAAAATACATTGAAATCTCCTCCCAACGTTGACTTGGAATGGATAAAGGTTGTAGAAGTCCCGGGGTCTTAATTGTCTCAACTTTATTCTGCTGGAAAACCAAACATTCCGCCACAAAATTTTGAATATCAGATTTAAGGCCATCCCAAAAAAATTCTTTCTTCACCCTGTGGTAAGTTTTAAAAATCCTGAGTGTCCTCCTAAAGGAGAAGTGTGCAATTTCAAAAGAATCTTTTGTTTTAGTTGGGAATTCTTACAAAGATATAAGCGATCTTTGTACCATAAGGAATCATTTTTCCAACTAAATGTATCAGATGTACTAGGATCTTGCTGCAAATTTTGAATTAGTGTCCACACTTCTTCATCCTTCTTCCATTCATCTCTTGCTTCGGTTATCCAATCCGGTTGGATAATAGAAATGGCACAAAGAAATGCTTCCACCTCTTCATTCTTTCTTGAGAGTACATCTGCAACAACATTTAGCTTCCCTTTTTTGTAGATTATTTCAAATTCATAACCCAACATCTTTGTGACCCATTTTTGCTGCTCTTCTGAAGATAGTCTTTGTTTCAAAAAGTGTTTAAGACTATCATGATCAGTTTTTACCTTGAAGTGTCTTCCCATTAGGTAAGTTCGCCATTTCTTTAGTGCATGCAGTATTGCTAACATTTCCTTCTCATAAATAGGTTTTTGTAAATACTTTCCTTTGATTGGACGACTTTCAAAAGCAATGGGTCTTCCTTCCTGCATTAAAACTGCACCAATTCCATTTCCTTAGGCATCACATTCCACAATAAAGGTTTTTGTGAAGTCTGGCGTAGCTAAGACCGGTGCTAGGCACATTGCCTCTTTAAGATGTTCAAAGGCCTTAGTTGCTTCAGGAGTCCATGAAAATGCATCTTTCTTCAATAATGTTGTTAGAGGTGCTGCTATTCTCCCATAATTATTAACAAACTTGCAATAATACCCTGTTAAACCGAGAAATCCTCGCAACTGCTTTATAGTTGTGGGGACTTTCCATTCCTTAATGGCTTTAATTTTGTTAGGGTCTACCTTAACACCCTCGTGAGATACAATATGACCCAGATATTCCACCTCTTGTACTCCAAAGAAACATTTGAATATTTTTTCATATAATTGTTTCTCCTGCAATAGTTTGAGCACCCTGTCAACATGTTGAACATGATCCTTCCAAGACCTATTGTAGATTAGTATATCATCAAAAATACTAGCACAAATTTTCTAAGGAAGGGTTTGAAAATGGAATTCATCAACCCTTGAAATGTAGAAGGTGCATTGGTAAGGCCAAAAGGCATGACCAAAAATTCATAATGACCCTCATGAGTTCGAAATGCTGTTTTCGGAATATCTTCGGTCTTCATTCTAATTTGATGATATCCTGAACGAAGATCCAACTTGGTAAAATAAATTGCTCCATGTAATTCATCCAATAATTCATCAATCACAGGAATGGGAAATTTGTCTTTAATGGTGAGCTTATTGAGATCCCTATAATCCGGACACATTCGCCATGATCCATCCTTCTTGTGTACCAATACTACAGGAGTAGAGAAAGAACTTTGACTAGGTTGAATTATACCCGCCTCTAATATTTCTGCAATCATACGTTCAATTTCGCTCTTTTGGACGTAAGGATATCTATAAGGCCTGATGTTTCGAGGAACACTTCTGGAATCAAACGAATAGCATGATCATGATCACGAATAGGTGGGAGTCCTTTGGGAGTTTCAAACACCTTGGAATGATTGTCCAAGACTTGTTGGAGATCTGCAGAAATAGATGATTTTGATGTTAGAACTTCTAGTGAGCATAATTGTGCAATTACACCTCGATGTTCTTTCTTTAGAAGCTTTGTCATGACATTAGAGCTTATTATCCTTCCTGGCTTCCCCGCAATACCCCGTAATTCGACTTCCTTTCCTTCTGAAAAAAATTTCAAGAAAAGTTCTTGAAAATTAAAAGCCACCGTCCCCAAAGATTGTAACCATTGTACTCCTAGTACAACATCAGCACCTCCCATAGGAATGGCAAGCATTGGACTAGTCAATACATATTCCCCCATGGTTAGCTTGATATTATGGCATTTTCCAGAGAAATTTATAGTTCCTCCATTTGCAACCGTCACTTGACATTCTGGTGCTGGGTATAGGAAACAATTCAATTCCTTGGCTACCTTACAATGAATAAAATTATGGGTACTACCTGAATCAATCAACACTATTACCTTTTTCTTCTTGATATGTCCTTCTCTCTTGAGAGTTTGAGGAGTGGTAATTCCTGCCAATGCATTACACGATATGGTCGGACTCATTTCTTCCTCTTCTAGGGTTGGTTCCTAGTGTATATCCTTTTCTTGTTCATTTTCTTCTTCCTCTTCACAATCTATGTAAAATAATTTCTTCTCAGCACACTTATGGCCTTTAGTGTATTTGCTATCACAACTGTAGCAAAGCCCTTTTGCTCTTTTTTCTTCCAATTGTTGTGGTGTCAACCTTGTAGGTTGTGGAAATATAGGAGTAGCAACACTTCCCTCTTTATAGAAGTGAGTGGTAGGCTTCATGCCATAATTTTCATTCTAATTTCTGTAACTGAATGCACTTCTCTAGGTAATTCAGAGTTCCAAAGCGAACTTCATGTTGGATGTTATCCTTTAAAGTATGAAGAGATCAATCCTGTGTTCCTCTGGAATATCAGTTACCCTTATATTCAATTTTTGGAAGTCCTCAATGTGCTCCCCCACTAAACCCTTTTGTTTGAGATTTATCAATTGGCTAAAGAAGGTGTTGCTCTTTGTATCCTCATAATGTACTATCATTTCCTCCATAAAAATTGACCAAGTGACAATTTTTTTACGGGAGCAAAGCCATCGATACCATACAAATGTATTTTGTTCTAAATGTAAAGTTGCAATGCATACCTTTTGTGTGTTTTGCACATTATTAAGATCAAAATATTGCTCCATCTGTAGTATCCATGTTACAGGATCCTTTCCATCAAACTTCCTCATATCCATTTTTGGAATATGGTGGTTCTTCCCGCCAACATTAGAGTTTATGAAATCGTGATTAACATTTATTTTGTTCTCATCATGAGGTTCTTCTACTATCTTTTCACCATTAGGAAACATTTCTTGTATCAACTTTGTACTTAAAACCTTAGAGTATAGCTTTTTATGTTTTCCATTTTCATCGATCTTATTTCCATATCTTCATCTTCTTTTAGCACCATATATATTATTGAAACCATCCTTCCATTTTCTTCTTTCTTCAAACCATCCATGTCTTATTTTTCACGCCTTTCTTCAAAACTTGCATTTTCATTTTTTTGTTTGTCTTTCGTCGAGGTGAGGTTTTGCCTTGTCTTGTAAATTTTGTTATCTCATGTTGTTCTTCGTCATCGGTCATAGTCGTACGAAACACGCGGGTGTTGAATTATTTTTAGGGGCCATTTTAGAACCCAATACTGATATCTATTCTTCAATATGCCCTTGGAATAAATTCTAACTAATTTTTTTCAAATGAGACTTATGTAATTCGAAAAAAAATACACACCTTTTTCTTGATTTTGAGGAGCGCAATATTGAAACTAAATTATCTCTATGATTTCGGATCTTCAATATCTGAAATTTGGTACTGAGGTAGCCCTCTGAATCCTCTTTCGAATTCCACAAGTATGACCTGATTTAGATTCTTGAAGACAAAGTTGTGCCCAATCTCCTACGATAACCTAATTATGGACTGGTTCAGTATAGCAAACTTGTATGACTTGCCACGTGTCACTGATTCCTCCTTCGGCTCTGAAATTGATACATAGGAAACTAAATTCCATGTTCTTGCGTTGACATTTTACAAAATTCTAATCCGATGCTCAGAGAGAGAGTTATGAATATTTTCCCACGATCACCTCTTTGAGATGAAATTTAGGAGCCTGAAAAA